>WNWK01033924.1:0-20784 GCA_009830355.1 Cherax destructor | reverse complement strand
ATAGTGGTTGTCTTGCATATTTTGATATCACCTGTTTACTGTGAATGTGAGGTGTATTCTGCCTCTTTATAAGCCTTCTTGTCATGTTTCCTTATAGTTCTTTGATAATGTGAGTAGACACGAAAGCACTTGGAATTCTTCTATTTTTTCATAGTGGTTGTCTTGCATATTTTGATATCACCTGTTTACTGTGATCTTTTTGCATATATATATATATATATATATATATATATATTCGTGGACTGCTTACAGAGTCAAATGCTATGTTTGCGGCTTTCACAGAGACCCACATAAGAGATCACTTTGACAATGAAATATGGATCCCGAGCTACAACCTATACAGGTGTGACAGAGTGAACAGGCAAAAAGGGGGGGGGGGGGTTGGCCTGTATATCACAGTCACTTATATGTTCAGAACTACTAAATACCTCAAATGATGTAGTTGAAGTATTAGCAATAAAGGTAGAGAATCAAAACCTGGTCATCGTGGTTGTCTACAAGCCTCCGGATGCAACGTCCCAACAATTCCAGGAACAGCTTCTGAAAATTGACCACTGTCTGGAAAATCTTCCAGCTCCTGCCCCCAACATCTTGCTACTGGGGGATTTCAACCTCAGGCACCTAAAATGGAGGAACATTGCAAACAATATGGTAGCAGAGATAACACCAGGAGGCAGCTCAGATGAAAATTCACACATGCATGAACTTTTAAATCTCTGCACCAAGTTCACCTTAAACCAGCAAATAGTAGAGCCCACAAGATTAGAGAATACGCTGGACCTCGTCTTCACCAACAATGATGATCTGATACGAAATGTCATCATA
Source organism: Cherax destructor (assembly GCA_009830355.1). Lineage (NCBI taxonomy): Eukaryota > Metazoa > Arthropoda > Malacostraca > Decapoda > Parastacidae > Cherax > Cherax destructor. The sequence continues at coordinate 19,959 of WNWK01033924.1, read as the reverse complement.
TCAAAAACAATATACTCAGATCACAACATAATATAGGTCCAGACATGCATGCGGGGAGCCCCTGATCAACAAAATGTGATCAGCCTCGAGGGAGCTTTCTCCAAATTCAACTTAAGTAAAAGGACACAAATGCAACTAATGTCACTTTAGTTGCATTTGTGTCCTTTTACTTAACATATTGTCGGAAATTCTACCAATATTATTAAATTCAACTTCAATAACAAAAACATAAGGTGGGACCAAGTAAACCAAGTCCTAAATGATATAAACTGGGAAGATTGCCTAAGCATCACGGATCTCAACCTATGTCTAGAACAAATTAACTCTGTGGTACTTGAGGTTTGCTCAAGGCAAATTCCCTTAAGGAAAAGGAGAAGATGCAAACTAGAAAGAGAGAGGCGCTCCCTATACAGGCGAAGGCAAAGAATAACGGAGCGGCTACAGGAGGCCAATATCTCTGAAATACTTAGGGAGACACTAGTCAGAGAAATAGCAAACATCGAATTAAAACTAAAGGAATCTTACAGGAATCAAGAGACACGGGAAGAACTAAAAGATATAAATGAAATTGAAAGAAACCCTAAGTATTTTTTTTCCTATGCAAAATCAAAGTCGAGAACAACAACCAGTATTGGGCCCCTACTTAAACGGGATGGGTCCTACACAGATGACAGCAGGGAAATGAGTGAGTTACTTAAGTCCCAGTATGACTCAGTTTTTAGCGAGCCACTAACCAGACTGAAAATCGAAAACCTAAATGATTTTTTTATGAGAGTGCAACAGAACTTGACAGACGCATGCCTTTCTGACATCACCACAACGCCAAATGACTTCGAAAAGGCAATAAATGACATGCCCATGCACTCCGCTCCAGGCCCAGACTCATGGAACTCTGTATTCATCAAGAACTGCAAGAAGCCCCTATCACATGCTTTTAACATCCTATGGAGAGGGAGCATGGACACTGGGATCGTCCCGCAGCTACTAAAAACAACAGACATAGCCCCGCTCCACAAAGGGGGCAGTAAAGCAATAGCAAAGAACTACAGACCAATAGCGCTAACGTCCCATGTCATAAAAATCTTTGAAAGGGTTCTAAGAAGCAAGATCGCCACCCATCTTGATACCCATCAATTGCACAACCCAGGACAGCATGGGTTTAGAGCAGGCCGCTCCTGTCTGTCCCAACTACTGGACCACTACGACAAGGTCCTGGATGCTCTAGAAGATAAATAGAATGCAGACGTTATATACACAGATTTTGCAAAAGCCTTTGACAAGTGTGACCATGGTGTAATAGCACACAAAATGCGTGATAAAGGAATAACAGGAAAAGTTGGTAGATGGATCTATAATTTCCTAACATGTAGAACACAAAGAGTAGTAGTCAACAGAGTAAAGTCTGAGGCAGCTACTGTGAAAAGCTCTGTTCCACAAGGCACAGTACTTGCTCCCATCCTATTCCTCATCCTCATATCAGACATTGACAGGGATATAAGCCACAGTGCTGTGTCTTCCTTTGCAGATGACACCCGAATCTGTATGACAGTGTGAAGGTTGTCGCCAATCTTTTCAGGAAAAGTATAATAGAAAAAGACTAATAAAAAGAAAAATAAACACTATTTTAATAGAATGAAATGTAAATAATAAATACGTAAATATGATTATAATACTCCTATATTAAGAAAAATGAAAAATGAAAACAAAAAATATATATATGATTCAAAGCTAAATATTTACAGCTGTGAGGATCTTGACACAGAAGCAATGAATCACTGATGATGACTCCGTGGTGGTGGTGGTGGTGTCTCGAGGTTTTCCACAAATCCAACAGTCTTCCAAACTGTTACAATGTCACAAATGATGTCAGGGACTCAGTTGAAAGTTGTCCCCTAGTGACGTCCAGTTGCCTGATGTTTCTAGTGTGTACTGAGGTACTACTGGTGAAGTGCAGAAATGGTGTTGGTTGCTCTGTTTCTCAATTGGTGAGTACGCCGGCCCCCCCCACTCAGCCTTGAATCCGATGATCCGTGCGGACACAGAGGACTGTGAATGAAACCACAATAATTACTCACCACTCTAGCATTAATTTACATAGTAGGCATAAGGCCTTTAAAAGAAATGGCGAAACTGTAATAATTAACTCTACCAAAAACCAAGGCAGGACATAGCAGAAGTGAATGTTTTTAAACATGAGTGAAGCTCCAAAATAATTAAAGAGTGAAGCTCTTACACATAAAATAATGAAGATACGAGCAGCCGTGAAGTACTTACAGTGAGATCGAGCGTGGTCAGTCAAGTGATTTCAACCGGCAGCCGGAGCCTAGCATTACACCTCTCACCGGGTGAAAAAGGGGGAGGGGTATAGCAGCCGCGAGACACTCACCCCACCTTAACCAGCAAACTACCACTCAACCATCACTCTACATACCTTCACACTTTCATCACTCCTATCTATGGACTTTTCCCTCACAGACAGTGTCCACCGTTGAAGACACTGCAAGACTCCAAGCAGACATAAACCAAATCTTTAAATGGGCTGCAGAAAACAATATGAAGTTCAATGATGAGAAATTTCAATTACTCAGATACGGAAAACGTGAAGAAATTAAAATCTCATCGGAGTACAAAACTAATTCCAACCACACAATAGAGCGAAAAACTAATGTCAAAGACCTGGGAGTGATCATGTCAGAGGATCTCACCTTGAAGGACCATAACAAAGTAGCAATTGCATCTGCTCGAAAAATGACAGGATGGATAATGAGAACCTTCAAAACCAGGGATGCCAAGCCCATGTTGACACTTTACAGATCGCTTGTTCTATCTAGGCTGGAATATTGCTGCACACTAACTGCACCTTTCAAGGTGGGTGAAATTGCTGACCTTGAAAATGTGCAGAGAACCTTCACCACACGCATAAGTGCGATAAACCACCTCAACTACTGGGAATGCTTGAAGTTCCTAAACCTGTACTCTCTAGAACGCAGACGGGAGAGATACATTATTATATACACATGGAAAATTCTCGAGGGCTTAGTACCAAACTTGCACACAAAAATCACTCCCTACGAAAGCAAAAGACTCGGCAGGCTATGTAACATCCACCCAATGAAGAGCAGGGGTGCAACTAGCACGTTGAGGGACAACACAATAAGTGTCAGGGGCCCAAGATTGTTCAACTGCCTCCCAGCATACATCAGGGGAATTACCAACAAACCCCTGGCTGTCTTCAAGCAGGCACTGGATAGGCACCTAAAGTCGGTACCTGACCAGCCAGGCTGTGGTTCGTATGTTGGACTGCGTGCGGCCAGCAGTAACAGCCTGGTTGATCAGGCTCTGGTCCAACAGGAGGCCTGGTCACAGACCGGGCCGCGGGGGCGTTGACCCCTGGAATTCTCTCCAGGTAGACTCCAGGTAGATAGTTTACAATATGAGTATAGTTGAGTATTTAAGCTATGAAATTTGAATAGTTTAGACTATGACATTTTTGAAACATAGTTTATGCTTTTGTCTTATTTATAAAATTAATTAAATCAGATTAAACAATATGTGTTGCAATAACAAATTATATGGTCATTAGATGAGTTACAAGGAGCACATGGGTACATAAGGATACATGAGGTATAAGTTTCAACATTTGTACTCGATTATATTTGGTAAACTATTTCTCATTGAGCAATTAAGTAAGGGATTTTTGAGGCTGAAAGGTAAGAATTATAGTAGACAGTTTAAAATATAAGTATAGTTGAGTATTTAAGCTATGAAATTTGAACATAATTTGAGCATGACATTTTTGAAACATAATAGTTTTATAATTTTGGATCATTTACAGTTTTATATGTCTACATACTAGAATTATTAAATCAGATTAAACAAATTAAATCAATAATTTGTTTTGCAATAACAGTTTATATGGTCATTAGTTGAGTTACAAGGAGCACAAGGGTACATGAGGATGGATTTCTTTATATTAGATGGTTTATACATTATAAAAGTTGCTCCCCAGCCTTGGTGGTGCGCGGGTGAGCTCAGTTGTCCCCCTGGTGGAGGTTAGGTGAAATTTTATTTTCACCATCATGGCGGATACCTACCGGCGACGTGTCAACACTGTCTGTGTGGACTTGATTAAAGGTGCTGTGTATCCTGATAATGCTGAGATCATCTTGCCATTGGTTCTACGTGACACCTTCGGAATATCGACTGAGGCCATTTATGGCATATCTTTGAACGGATCAGCCAGATTTTTCGTCAAGTTCAACTCCACTGGCGTGTATGAGGAAGTGGTGGACAAGTTTCAGGACAAGCCTATTGTCGTCAACTCGGGATTGGAGGTGCGTATGCGTGACGTGTCCGCGCATTACTCTTGGATTCACGTGAAGAACCTCCCGTTTGAGGCTGCTGAATTTGATGTTCGGCGAGTATTCGGCCAGTATGGGACTATACATGTAGCTAATGTTGGTCGGTGGCAGCAGGGAACTTATGCTGGCATGCTGGCGGATCATACCCTCAAAATGACTTTGAGGAGGCCTATCCCATCATACGTTCAGATGCAAGAGTTTCGTACTCAAGTATACGTTTCGTATGCTGGACTGGTGAGGACGTGCCGGCTCTGCGGTGCCCTGAGACATATGGCGGCTACGTGTGATCAACGCAGGGAGCGGCAACCAGGACGTCGAGATGATGGGACTTATCGTACTGCGATGGACCTGAGAGAAATGACCAAGACGAGTGTACAGTTGGATGTGGCCGAGGTCCTTGATACTGAGGATGTCCCTCGGAGTTGGAGTGAGGCGGTTGATGCTGCGGAGGAGGCCGTTTTGACTTTACCCACAACAACGCAGGAAGAGGAGCAGGAGTGTTCCCAGGTTGCCATGGTGGGTGACTTGTTGGAGGTGGTCTCTGAGTTATCGAGGCCTTGTTTCGAGGACATCCAGAGCCTCCTTGGGAGCCCATCGCCGGCGGGTGTTTTGGGCTTGGATGAGGACTCATCTGGTGTTTCGGAGCGTCCGGAGTGCGAGATTGGTCCGGTAGAGGACCTTGTTGACTCTGTGCCTGTGGTGGTGGCTGAGGTGGAGGTGCATAAGGAGGAAGGTAATAGGGAGATGGAATGTGTGGAAGCATCCTGCAAGCAGCCCAGTAGGGATTCTGAGGATGATGAGATAACCCCGGGCCAAAGGTCTTCTAAAATGGCCTGGAGGGATGTTGTCAAAGGAAAGAAGGTTGTGCCCCAGGGAAAGAAAAGTGGGACAGGAGTGAAAGGAGGTAGGGCACAAAGTGGGGTTTCTGTGCCAGTTGTGACAGGGTCTGTGTGCCGAAGTGGCAAACCCCCTTTGACCTATTCAGGTGTCTCAACTTAAATGTTAATGGGCTCCGGGCGGAAGTTCGGAGGAGATGGATTGAGGTGACGCTCAGACGGTTGAATGTGGATGTATGCTTTCTCCAGGAGCATAATTATAGGTGTGGTAGGGATTTGTGTTTGAAGGGATATAAGTGTTATACTGGGAGTTCGGGGCATTTCAAGGGTGGGGTGATGGTGGGTATACGTGAGACCAGCCCTTTCAAGTTAAAAGCCTGGGAGGAGGGGGGTGGGGGTAGGATAGTACGGGTGGACGGGGTTTGGGGAGATATACAGGTGTGTTTCATTGGTGTATATATGCCAGCGACTTCCAATCGCCGTGTAAAGGATGATTTTGTACGTGATGATTTGGTTTATGCGTTGAGAGGTTTACCATTGGTTACGATAATTGCCGGGAATTGGAATTGCATTATTAGAGGGAGGGATGTGGAACCTCGAGGGGTGGGTTGTTTGTTGCAGAGCTTGAGGGAGGTGCTGAGGGTGGTTAGTGTGGAGGATGTGGTTAGGGGAGGAGGGTGGCGTGTGGATCACACTTATATTAAACAGGGTTATGCGGCTAGGTTGGACCGGGTATATGTATCAGGGGCAGTTCAGGTAGGTGAGGTTAAATGTCAGGATTTTGGTTTTTCTGATCATAGGGGTATGTTGGTAGAGATGGGATGGGCTGGGGCGGTGAAGATATATTCCGGGTATTGGATATTAAATGTGAGGTTGTTGCAGGGGTTGGATCACAGGAAGGTTTTTGCGGATTGGTGGGGACGAGTATGGAACGATGGGAAGGGGATTAGTGATATAGTGGAATGGTGGAGTGTGCGGGCTAAAGTGGCAATCCAGGAATTTTATAGGCACCTGGGTAGGGAAGATGCGAGGCAAAGGTTGGGAATGTTGAAGTACCTAGAGGGGCAATTGAGGACTTGTTATGAGAGTGGAGGGAGGTATCCCCTAGCTGAAATTGATCATCTGCGGTCACGATTGCGGGAGTTGCAGAATGAAAATTTTCATGCTCTGAGGGTACGAGGAGGTTTAGAGGAAGTTTTATGGGGGGATAAGCCCTCTGCATTAGTTTTACGTACTTTTCAGAACCGGAGAAGAGATATGACGGTCATGTCTCTGAGGGTAACTGAGGAGTGCCGTGGGTATAGGAAGGGGCAGATTCTTCATACCACGGAAGCCATGAGTTATTATGCGGATGCTTGGTTTGAGTGTAAGATGAGTCAGGGGGAAAGTGATGGGGTATCCCGGGATGTAATTTTAGATTGTATAGTTGAGAGGATAGGGGCTGGAGATAGAGAGCGTATGGAAGGGTCTATAACTGAGGAGGAGGTTTGGCAGGCAGTGAAAGGTCAGGCCCTGGGCAAGGCCCCTGGCCTGGATGGGATTTCTGGGGATTTTTTTATAGTTCATTGGGAGGTTCTGCGAGGGATGCTAGTTAGGCTGTTTAATGCTATGAAATTGAAACGTAGTTTGGGCGGGGATATGTCAATAGGTAATGTAGTTTTAGTGCCGAAAAATCATGAATGTGGGATGGTTGAGGATTATAGGCCAATCACACTTTATGTGTGCAAATTATAAGATATTTGCACGAATTCTTGCTAATAGAATGAAAGGAGTTTTGGAGAGCTTACTGGAGGGGGGTCAGTATGGGGTACCAGGGAGAAGTATGAGGGAGGGTCATCGGAGGATCAAAGGTTTTTTAGAGAGCAGAAAAGCTGGGGGTGTTTTAGGGCTTGATTGGGAAAAGGCGTATGATAGTGTTGATAGGGATATGTTGCAGGTGGTGCTTTTACGGCAGGGGTTTGGGACGAAGGTCGTGGGTTGGGTCCGCACTTTGTACGAGCATGCACGTTTGAGGGTACAGGTGAATGGGAGGTTGGGGACCGAGGTGTGTTTGGGGCGGGGGCTGCGACAGGGTGCCCTTGTCACAGCTCCTGTTTGCGTGTTTACAGGACCCTTTTTCAGGTTAGTGTCAGAAGGGGTGAGGGAAGGGAGTAATCATGGGGAGGCAGACACGGGTATTATAGGTTATGTAGATGACACCACTATTTTAGTAGGCACAATGGAGGGGTTAGGTAATGTAAATAGGATAATTGAGGTTGTTGGTTTGGCCACTGGTATGCGGGTGAATAGTGTAAAATCGAAATTATTGGAGGTGGGGGAATGGGTAGGGGGTTGGGTCAGGGTTTTGGGTGGCCAATAGTGGATAGGTTAAGGATATGTGGTGTGTGGTTTTGTACTCAGGCGAGTGTTGCGCGGGAGGTGAATTCCTCGGCAGTGGTTAATGCTGCTCTGGGTAGGATGGGGGGGGGGGGGTGGCGGCCTGGAGAGGTCACTCTCTTGCAGAGGGTTGTAGTTGTTAATTCCTTGGTATACAGTAAGTTGTGGTATGTAGCTGCGGTATACCCCCTCGTGGAGGACGATGTTTTAAGATGGCAAAGTCAGGTATTAAGGTTTATATGGGGTTATGGGAGGCATTGGTTAGGGAGGGATGTGGTAATGACTATTTTTGTCCTTTTTGGGTTTCAGGGTTTTTTCCAAAGGGGGTTTGCCATACTTGGGGCCAGGTGTGTGCCCTAAGTGTTTATATATTGTTTTTTTCCTTATGGTTCTCTTTTCAAAGAGGTTAAAGTTCTTTTTTATACTATTATTCCCTTTTCATGGCTTATCTGGCAATATTCTTCGTATTTTACTATGAGAAGATGTAATGCAGTTCTTTCTTTCTATGTATGTATTGACACTGGATGGGACTGATCCGATGACTTTATCACTGTGAGGTGTTGGTACCATGCCACGGGTTTCCTTTTACTGAAGTTTATATGACTTGCACGCAATGTGTGTGTGCCTAGGATCATTATTATTGTTGGGTCACATTATCACGGGTTTTAGTTGTAGGTTTAGGGTTTTCATTGTCTGTTTTTAAAACCCTTTTGGGGTTTCTATGTTTTGTTTCAGTTAGGTATATTTTGTGTTTTTTTTGTGTATACATATTGGATAGGATCTTATATATGTTTTGATGTACTATGTGTAAATTGCTTTGTAGATCTTATAGTATCCATAATCACTGTTTTGTTTTGTTACTTTCATTTGGAATGCTTAGGATCTTTTATTTGTGAGACGGACTTTTGTGAAAAAAAAAAAAAAAAAAATACATTATAAGATATAACATGGCATATACATTATGAGGTATAAGTTTTAACATTTGTACTAGATTATGTTTGATAAATTATTTTTCTTTGAGCAATTTTGTAGGGAGTATTGAGGCTAGGGGATTAACACAGTGAATAATGTTATTTTGAGGCAGTGTAAAGTTATTTAATAACTTTGTAGGTAATGTAAAGTAGTGGGTATTTAGTTTTGAGCGAGTAGGTGTTTTTTTTAGCAGAGTTTTGAATTGATGTACAGACTGGGTTTCTTTGGTAATCATAGGTAATAAATTCCAAATTTTTGGGCCTTTGATGTGCATTGCGTTTTTGCATAGTTTGAGGTGGACGCGGGGAACATCGAATATTGATCTGCGCCTTGTGTTATGTTCATGTGTCCTGTTAAGGTTGGTGAGGAGAATTTTGAATTGTGGGTTAATATTTGAGTTTAGTGTTTTATGTATGTAATAGGCACTGTAAAAAATATGGATGTCTTGTATGGTGAGTAAGTTCAAACTTTTGAATATAGGTTGAGTATGTTGTCTGGAGTGGGAATTTGTTATCATTCGAACTGCAGCCTTTTGTTGTGTTATTAATGGTTTGAGGTGATTTATTGTTGTTGAGCCCCATGCACAGATTCCATAGGTGAGATAGGGGTAAATGAATGAGTGATAAAGGGAAAGGAGAGCTGGTTGTGGAACATAGTACCTTATCTTGGATAGTATTCCTACGGTCTTGGAGACTTTCTTGGAAATTTGTTGTATATGTGTCTTAAATTTGAGGCCACTGTCAAGGTGGATTCCTAAGAATTTTCCCTCTGTGAGTTTTGTGACAGGTGATCCGTTTATCATTATGTTAAGTGGAACATTTGTAGCTCTGTTCCCAAACTGAATGAAATAGGTTTAGTCAATATTGAGGGTAAGTTTGTTAGTCATCATCCAGGTAGATATTTTCTGTAATTCAGCATTTACAGTGTTGGCTAGTGTGACTGGGCATGGGTGAGAGAAGACGTTTGTAGTGTCATCTGCAAATAGTATGGGTTTGAGTAGTTGAGATGCATTTGGTAGGTCGTTTATGTAAATGAGAAAGAGAAGTGGGCCAAGAATACTTCCCTGTGGGTCACCAACTGTAATTGTTTGTGTGGAAGAGTTAGCTCCATTTGTGGACACATATTGGCTTCTGTCACTAAGGTATGACTTTAGATAGTTGAGGGAGTGCCCTCTTATACCATAGTGGGATAATTTTAGATGTAACAGATCATGGTCAACTGTTCTGTTAAAGTTGGTAAGGAGAAGTTTAAATGGTGGGTTAATATTTGCATAGAGTGTTCTATGTATGTAATAGGCACAGTAAAAAGTATGGATATTTTTTATGGTGAGTAAGTTTAGATTTTTTGAATATTGGTGGAGTATGTTGTCTGGAGTGTGAATTTGTTATCATTCTAACTGCTGCCTTTTGTTGTGTTATTAATGGTCTGAGATGAGTTATTGATGTTGAGCCCCATGCGCAGATACCATAGATGGTATTCGCCGCCTGGCAATCGCACTGAGTGGTTCTCTTGTTGCTGACACCTGGTGGCCAGCGAGAGAGTTACTGATTTTCAGCAAGATGGCGGCTGGAGGAAGGAGGAGGATCAACACCGTGTGTGTTGATGTGTTGCGGGGAGTAGTGTACCCGGATAACTGGAATGTTTTGTTGCCTGCGATTATGATTATCCGTGATGCTTATGGCACTGGAATTGAGGAATTACGAGGCATAGCCCTGAATGGGGCGCACCGAATTTTCATCAAGTTTGCTACGACAGCGGCATATGAGAGGATTGTGGACAGCTTCCAGGACAAACCAATGGTGATCAACGCTGGCCTGGAGGTACGCTTGAGAGATGTATCAAGATATTATACCTATATTAGAGTCCGAAACGTGCCATTTGAAGTCTTGGATGGGGATATTTGAGCGGCGTTTCAACAATTTGGAGTGGTGCATACGGCTGTGATGGGCAAATGGACTGACGGAATTTACGCAGGATTACAGGAAGGGTCATATTCCCTTAAAATGACTCTACGAAGGCCTATACCTTCGTATGTTGTCCTTGAGGATTTTAGGACTCAAGTCTACGTCACATACGCCGGTCAGCAACGAACCTGCAGACTATGTGGGGCGTATGATCATGTTGCAGCTGCTTGTGGGAGGAGGACAGACCATCGTCAGGAAGAACGAATGGATGACAAGGTGGTTGACAGGACAGAGAGTGTGGTGCCAGTACCACCAAGTGTGGGACAGAGTAAGCGGTGGAGTGATGAGGTGGACGAGACAGGCGTCACCTGTGAGACACTGCCTGAAGGCTCGGGTGCAGAAAAGCCGGAGGGGGGGAATGCTTCTGTGGATGGGGAGATTTTGCAGGGGGACTTGCCCCATATTTTGCAAGACGCTCTCAGAGATTTTCTTGGCACACCCGGTGAAGAGTCCCCTTTAGAGCCTGGAGTTGGGCATGTGGAGTCTGTGGAGTTGCCTGGGGAGGGTGGGATTACATCACATGCCGGAGAATCTAACCTGGTGGTGCAGGATGTGGTGGCTGTGGTTCATAGGCAGGACGAACAATTGGAAAATGTGGCTATGGATTACAGTGGTGATTCACGTAAAAGGCCTGTGGGTGGGTCCGATGAGGACGTGATCACACCTGCGCAGAAAGTTTGTACAAAGCCATGGGTAGATGCTGCCCGCAGGGGTAAGGGTGGGGTGTCAGGAAGAGAAGGGCTTAAACGTGGTCAGGGAGTGCAGGAGAAGGGGGGAGGAGCGCCAAAAGTCCAGAGGTATCGAGGAAAAACCCCTATGTTGTCTTCAGAAGTCTCACTATAAATGTTAATGGCCTTCGGGCCGAGGTGAAACGACGATGGCTTGAGGTAACTATGCGACGTTTTCAGGTAGATATTTGTTTTCTACAAGAACATAATTTCAGGTGTGCGAGAGAATTGTGTCTGAATGGGTACAGAGTGTATGCAGGTGATTCAGGGAAATTAAAGGGAGGGGCTGCTGTGGTCATGCGCGAGGTCAGTCCTTTTAAGTTATTAGCGTGGGAGACGGGTGAGGAGAGTAGGGTGGTGAGGGTGGACGGGGTATGGGGAGATGTACGCGTGAGTTTTATAAGTGTGTATATGCCGGCAGATCTCTGCAGGAGTACTAAGGAACGTTTTGTAAAGGACGTATTGCTGTATCATTTGAGAGGACTGCCTGAGATAACCATTATAGGAGGAGACTGGAACTGTGTCATACGGGGTAAGGATGTAGATCCCAGGGGAGCGGGCTGTGTCCTGGGAGTGCTGAGGGAGGTATTAGGAGTGGCAGGGATGATGGATGTAGTTAGGGGAGGAGGTTGGTGTGTGGAGCACACTTTCTTGAGGCGGGGATATCAGGCCCGCCTAGATAAGATTTATGTAACTAAGGAGATACAAGTTGGTAGGGTAGAAGCTATGGACGTGGGATATTCTGATCATAGGGGTGTGTTGGCAGATATCAGCTGGGAAGGAATGATTTAAAGGTATGACAGCTACTGGAAGTTGAATATAAGTTTATTGCAGGGAGTTGGTGAGGGAGAAAGTTTTGCTGCATGGTGGCAGGGGCAATGGGAGAGAGGTCAGCATGCGTGAGACTTACTGAGTTGGTGGGAAATGTGGGCGAAGCCGTGTATTAGGAAGTATTATACAAAAATGGGCAGGGAAGAGAATTGGGGGAAATTCGGATTACAGAGGTACTTGGAGGGTCAACTGGAGGATTGTTACAAAAGGGGCGGGAATTCTAGGATGGATGAGATGGGTATTCTGAAAGAGCGTCTGAGAGAATTGCAGAATGAGCGATTTAATGCAACATGCGTGAGAGGAGGACTAGAGGAGGTCTTGTGGGGAGACAGGCCATCGGCCTGTGTTCTCCGACGGTTTAGGAAGAGGCAGAGGGACACAACTATGATGATGTTGGAGGTGTGTAGGGAGTTGGGGGGTATAGGGGAGGACAATTGCTCCGAACTACTGAGGAATAAGTAACTATGCAGATCACTGGGTAAAGAGTACTTGCAGGAGGAAGAGGGACGGGTGAGGGACAGGACAGTAGTAGGGGACGGGATTAGGTCTATTGTTAGTAAGGACGACAGGAAGGAAATGGAGGGAGAGATTAGTGAGGAAGAGGTATGGGAGGCAGTGCAGGGTTTCAGCAAAGGGAAGGCACCTGGATTGGATGGTCTCCCTAATGATTTATATGTGCATAATTGGGAGCCCCTAAGGGATTGTTTAGTTAAAGTATTCAATTGTATGAAGAATGGGAGGGTATTGGGTAGCATGCAGAACACTGGGGTTATAGTTTTGGTGAAGAAAAAAGAGGAATGTAGGACGATGAAGGATTATAGATTTATAACATTAATGTGTGCAGATTATAAGATCTTCGCAAAGGTCCTAGGTAATAGGCTTAAGAAAGTGGTGGCAATGGTCTTACATAAGGGCAATGTGGAATCCCAGGTAGAAGCATGGGTGTGGGTCATGGTCAAATTAGGGATTTTATTGAGAGTGGTGAAGGGAGGGGTGTTGATTATCGATTGGAGTGCTGCTTATGATAGTGTTGACAGGAGTATGTTGTACGATATCATGAGGCGGCAGGGTTTTGGGATGAATTAGTAGGGTGGGTAGAGACTCTGTATGTGAGAGCCAAGGTTCGGATACAGATAAATGGTAGAATTGGAATGGAGGTGCCTATGAATAAGGGTTTAAGACAGGGATGCCCCTTGTCCCAAGTAATGTTTGCTTGCATGCAAAACCCCTTTTATCGTTTAGTTTCAGGAGGAAGGGCTGAGGGGACAGAAGGGGATGTAGGGATAGTTGGATATGTGGATGATACTACTGTACTAGTGCGAGATGTAGAGGAGTTAGTGAATGTGGGGCGTATTGTAGAGATTTTTGGGAAGGCTACTGGAATGAAAGTAAACTATGCGAAATCTAAATTGTTGGAAGTAGGTAGGTGGGTAGGGGGAAGGGTTGGTGAGGGCAGGGGGTGGGCAATAGTGGAACAGGTGAAGATTTGTGGGGTGGTGTACCGGGCTGACCCGGTGGAGGCACGGGCGGTTAATGCAGAGGTGGTAGTAAGGGAGGCTATTAAGCGTATGGGTGGATGGCAGCCTGGGGACGTCACATTGCATCAGAGGGTAGTGATCGTCAATTCATTAGTGTTTAGTAAACTGTGGCATGTGGCGCGGTGTTCCCCATTCTTTTTGAGGATGTGAAGGAATTGCAGAGAAGGGCATTACGTTATATATGGGGTTATGGGAGGGTGTGGTTAAGTAAGGAAGTGGTAATGATGAGGGTACGTCAAGGAGGTTTGGGGCTCATCCCGTTAGCAAGGCGTCTGCAGTGTGTTTACATTAAGCATCGATACCTCAGGTTGGGTGGGGTGAACTAGTAGTTAGACTGTTGGGTTTAGTCCTGACTCTTTCTCTTCTCCTTTAGCTCTTCCTCTCACCGGCTATTCTTCGTCTGTCCCCACTTCCCCCTCGCCCCTAGTGGGTCCTTACCTGAGAGTCTGAACTGAAAACTGGGTGGGGTGCATGGGTGGAGAGTGGGATTGGTTATGGAAGATGTCAGAAGGTGGTGGAAGGGTAATGATCTGAGGGAGTGTGAGGGAATATTGAGGCGAATCATGGTGGTTAAGGAGCCGAGGCGGATCACTGCGAGTCTCCTGGGCAGGGAGGGTGCAGGGGAGGTGCTGCATGGGGCAGCGATATACCCTGTGTATGATTGGATGGGTATATGGAAGGGATTAAGAAAGTTGTGGTTTAAACCCAGAGTACGTGAATTCGTGTATAGGTTTTAATTGGGGATCGTTGCATCGAAGGCAATTTTGTTCCATATGGGGATAGGGGAGGGAGGGCTGTGTGATAGATGTGGGGAGGAGGATACAGCGTATCATGCGGTGTATTTTTGTCCTTTATTGAAAGTTGTGCATGAATGGTTTGGAAAGGTGTTACGCAGGGTGGGGGGAGAGGGCTTTCAACATTACGGGCCTTAGCTTTGATGTGGGAGGGAGGTGAAACTGGCGGTGAGCGGCGGTCTTGTACCTATGGCAGACTACTTGTATGTGTCATAGGGAATGAGGGGGTGTCGGGGAGTGTAGAGTCAAGGCTTTCTGCTGTGTTTTATAGGGACAAAATGTAGAAATAGGGATCTTTATGGTCGGAGGAGGGATGGCAGCTTTTTCTGTGGGTTATAGGGAGTTGGCGGTGGGTAGTTTATTGGAGCTGTGAGGGAGGGTTTTAAAGGACGGCTCACTGACAGGGAGGGGGTATACATGGTGGGAAAAGGCGTATGATTGTAGGGGAGGGTGGGTGGTTGACAGTGGACTCAGCGGCGTATGACACATGGCTGAGGAATGCGCGATGTGTGTGGAATGACGGGAGACGGGGTGGAGGGAACCCTTATGGAGCAAAGGTGTCAGGGGTAACCATAGTGGCTTTTCTTCATAACCTACTGGACTGGTGATGTATAGTTATAGGTGTAGAAAGTTCCCTTTAGCTGTGTTTATATAGGGTTCTTAATTTTTCACCCATTGGGTATGAACCGTTTTCCATCATGTTGTATGTAACTTAAGGTTTCCTGAGATGGGTTTCTCATGTTCCACTTTGTGCCTTACTGTTGTGGAAGGCAGTTTTGGGTAGATTTTGTGTTGTAAACTGTCTACCTTTGTTAATTGTGTTTGTGTAAATATTATTTTGCTTATTGTGCAGGCTGATCTATCCTTATATACATAATCTACTTTTTTGGAATGACATCATTCCTTTACCTGTGTTTTTATATTGTATAAAAAGTTTTCAGTTTTGAGATGAGTCATATGTTCTGTGCTATTACGTTATTATACACTGGTGAATATGTATGTTTTTGCTTACTGTGTAACTTAATTATTGATGTTAATGATCAACAATGTGTGTAGTTTTGTAGGGGATGGCGCTGTTAGTATAATTATTATATTGTTACAATTGTTGTGTTTATATTGTCTTCTAATTTTGTAATGTAATAAAGTTTCATTGGGTCGTTGTCTGTACTTTACAGACGTGTGAATAATAAGCCCTTGGGTGATGACTTTATTTAGTATATTTTGTTATACTGTCATTTAAGTCATTTAGGTTGTCGTTGATTTATGCCCTTCGGGGTTATGTACATACGGTTCGTTATTTTTTTCTGTTCATGGATGGTAAGCATTGGGTGATAAGTTTTTCTGGTTTTGTGCATTATATTTATGCTTTGTATGTTTTCTTAAGTAGGGAAAATTTTGTTAACCTTTGTTGTTGCTTTGTCAAGCACATTAGTGCTTGTATGTTCAGTTTACCACTCTGTATTCTGTCTCCGTATTGTCATGTGTTTTGTAATTGTTTTTTCAATAAAATATAAAAAAAAGATTCAATAGGTGAGGTAGGGGTAAATGAGTGAGTGATATAGGGTAAGAAGAGCTGGTGTTGGAACATAGTACCGTATCTTGGATAGTATTCCTAGGTCTTGGAGACTTTCTTGGAAATTTGTTGTATATGTGTCTTAAATTTGAGGCCACTGTCAAGATGGATTCCTAAGAATTTTCCTCTGTGAGTTTTGTGACAAGTGATCCGTTTATCATTATGTTAAGTGGAACATTTGTAGCTCTGTTCCCAAACTGAATGAAATAGGTTTTGTCTATATTTAGAGTAAGTTTGTTAGTCATCATCCAGGTGGATATTTTCTGCAATTCAGCTACTGTCCCCGTTCACCTAACAATTAAGTAGGTACCTGGCGTTAGTTGACTGGTGTGCGTCGCTTCCTGATGGACAAGACTGAGGACCCCAATAGAAATAAGACAGTCCCACGATTACGGTGCCCCGTGGCCTGGTGGCAAAAGCTCTCGCTTAACACGGTGAGGGTCCGGGTTCCATTCCCGGCGAAAAGGTGAAAACATCGGACATGTTTCCTTACACCGGTTGTCTATATTCACCCATCAGTAAAATGGGTGTTAGTCGACTGGTGTGGATCGCATCCTGGGACAAAACAGACCTAATTTGCCTGAAATGCTCTGCATAACAAGGGACTTTCTATATAGTAGTATGTCATTGATGTCAACTAGGACTGAATACGTGGAATATGTACTTGTAGTAAATTAAGATATTATGATGCACTACCTTTCTTGGGTGGCTAACCCTCCGAGGTTAAAAATCTGAACAAAATCTTATTTTATATTATCACTGACTTTTTTGGGTTATCCTAGGTTCCCTACACATATGCTGCTATGTCTCACGAAATCGTAATGACACGATTGCAAACAAACCATACCACGGGTGGGGTTCGAACCCGCGGTCAGAGAGTCTCAAAACTCCAAACCGTCGCGTAAGCCACTGGGCCAGCTAGCTTCAATAAGATTTATCCAACTAGGTATATTTCTACACCATAGGAAGGTTAGCATAGACACCACTGTGTCCACAAATGCAAGTTTTTACAGACGAATCTCCCGCTAGCATGGCCGTGAGGTCGTGGGTCTCAGAATATAAAGAACCAGGCTCATTCTTCCAATTCGGGGGAATTCGAAGTTTCCAGGACAATCGATGGTCAAACAGAAGGCCGAGAAATCTGACTGTATCACGTTCTGGGATACACACCCTCTCATTTGCTCTCTTTTTACATTGCTTTGCAAATATTTTTTTTTTTCAACAAGTCGGCCGTCTCCCGTGACGGCCATGGAGCCCCTGAGAAAGGCGAACCAGCTGATTACCAATTTCAGTGGCAACGCCAAGAGGGTGTGCTATATCGACACCGGAACCTGAAGAACAGGAGCCGGGTCGGGGGAGAATTTACCACTCAATTACCTGAAGAACAGGAGCCGGGTCGGGGGAGAATTTACCACTCAATTTCCGCACTTTCTTCCAGACTGCACTCATCGAGGAAGCCGAAGTGACGGTGGAAACGTAATCCCACCAGTAAGTGCGTTTAGCATCGCGTATGACACGGCGAGCAATTGCTCTCCTCTGCTTAAAATCAAGGAGTTTCTCTGTGGTTCAGATATATCGGTACCTGCCCCATGCAGAGCGTTTCAAACTTACTGCCCGAGCACAAGCAGGGAGACCACGAAGGCACGCACTTCTGAGAATGCTTGCCCCTGGTTTGGGGATAGAATGTGAAGCTGCTGTGAAGACGGAGGTCGAAAAAGAGATGTAAAACCTCATCAATGGAGGACGAGGAAAGAACCTCATGAAAGGTAGTAAGATGTGCGTAAAGGTCCCATTTTGCCCGGTCAAATTGCCAGCGTGGGCTACGAGGAGGCGAAGAATACGAAGGGGACTTAAGTATGATTGGAAAATGATCGCTGTCATGTAAGTCCGGGAGGACAGACCAGGTGAAGTTAAGGACAGTGGAGGAAGAGCAGATGGAGAGATCGATGCAGGAGAAAGAATGAGTTCGAGGATCAAAATGGGTAGGAGTACCCGTATTTAAAACATGGAGGGGGAAGAGAAGCAAGAAATGCCTCAACTGAATGCCACGGAGTCACAGTGCGATCCTCCCAGAGAAAATGGTGTGCGTTAAAATCGCCAAGTAACAGAAGGGGTGGCAGCAAGGAAGAAACCAGAAAATCAACATATGAGATAGACAATGCCTGCGAAGGGGAGAGATATAAAGAACAGAGTGTATACCACTTATTCAAGTGGATACGGGCTGCAGTGTAATGTAGAGAAGTACGCACATAGAGATGATGGTATGGAATACCAGTGCTTATAAGAAGAACTTATAAGCCCGAAAAGGGCTGGATAACAGCTGATTGTAATTTGGGTTCTTGCAAACAGAACCCAACAGGGAAAAACTGGGAGAGCAACACCTGAAGCTCACCGCGGTTACCCCTGAGGCCTCAGATATTCCACTGCAAATAAGCCATGATTTATGGAGAGAAAGATATAAATCGAAGTTAGAGGTATCTATGGACTAGGGTTAGAAAAGTCCTCGTGTGGAGGCAGCGGAAGACCTGTAATCAGAGAAGGAGTGGGACGCTGTGAAGGAAGGAGGGGTGTAGACGGAGAAGAAAGAGGAGGAGGAACAGGAGGTGGAGCAGTGTCCATCAACGTTCCAGACTCTGTAATAAATTCTGTGATAGCTTCCAGTGTTTCGGAAGACAAAGATGAAGAATGTGGGACTACATTAGAAATGGAAGGAGGAGAGTGAGCAACCATCTACTAAAGTAGAGGGCGAGGAGATAGAAGTGGAAACTGTCGAAGGGGCTTGGGAGGGGACAGGAGTGGAAGCGACCTGGGAAGGGGCAGTCAAGGAACTTGGGAGGGGACAGGGGATGAAGATATTAAATGAGGAGGAGGATGAACCTCCACACACGTTACAGAACTAGTAGGAGGTGAAGAACCCGGCAATGGGGATTTTTTGCCGGACTTATGAGAAGAAGGGGGGCGGTGAGGATTAGGTGGTGGACGAGGGCGTGTAGACACAAAACTATGCAAGTGAGGAGAGGAAGGGGTGTGGACAGTATAGGATGCTGAGGTAGGGACCTCGGAGCCAAGAACAGCAAAAGGATTCGAGACAAGGGTGACTAAGGATGGGGCGACCACAGAGGAAGCCGCAGAAGTTGGGACCCCAGAATTGGAAGGACGTTTAGCAATACGAGAATAGGAAATACGGGTAAGTTTCCCTTGAAGGCGAAGATGAGAGACGGCCATAGCATAGAAGAAGCCTTCCGCCTCTTTGAGAACGGATTTCCCGCTCATTTAGGTAAACCTGACAACGGCGAGAGTACGATGGATGCGCCTCATGACAGTTAAGGCAAGAGGGAGGTAGATTATAAGAAGGACTAGCATGGTCGTCGGCACCACAGACTGGGCATTCGGCCATGGACCTGCAATATTTCGCTGGATGACCAAAACGCCAGCAGTTTCTACACTGTTGCGGTGTAGGGGTCACCTTTCAAACTTGTAACCGGTGACCTGCAATGTAGACCAAAGGTGGAAGTTCAAGGCAGTCAAATGTTAAACGAGCTACGTATATTGCAGGAAGGACAAAAGTGTCAACTTTGATGATAGGGAGGTCTTGGAGCTCAAGCTGCTCCAGAATGTCATCACCACATGTCTGGAAATTCCGTTGGACAATGGTGTGGGGTAAAATGACAGTACCACTACAAGAATTGAGAGAATGATAATAATAATAATAATAATATAATAATAATATTTTTATTTTGATGCATGTTACAAGTGTACACTGTTATTGTTTGTATTGTTTGTATTGTTGTATTGTTTGTATTGTCTGTTGATGTTTGTCAATAGTGATAGAAATAGTATCTATGGTCGTAAGGAGGGAAAGATCGCGAGCTTGGCCAGCATTCTGGACCGTGATGATGCAAGTTCCGCTCTTGAGAGCGTGAAATGAGATATCTTTACCTATATGGCATAGGAGAGCTTTATCAATACTATGATCGGAAAGATAG
>WNWK01033923.1:0-20784 GCA_009830355.1 Cherax destructor | reverse complement strand
ATTAGGTTAATAAATTGAAAAAATTCACCTACAAGCTCAAGATCACAAGATATACAAGTGTTAAAAGTGTGAAGGCAACAAGAGGAGGCATTTTCTAGTTAACACATGGAGTCCACATGGGAGATTCTAAAGAAAAGTTGCAAAGGTTAGTGGACGAGTTTGGGAGGGTGTGTAAAGGTAGAAAGTTGAAAGTGAACAAAGATAAGAGTAAGGTGATGAGGGTATCAAACGATTTGGATAAAGAAAAATTAGACAAGCTGACATTACCATTACTGATTAGCCTATTGTCCTCAACACATAATATACGTGTGGTGTATTAGTGTATGTTACTACTACTTTGTGAAATTTTTTTACTATATACTAGCTAGTACCAACTACCTCATACACTATGTACTTTACTTTTAGTGCTATTACTTGCTTCAACTTATAATATAAATCAAACTTGCTTCTAAGTTAATTTTATATCATATTTACTATCTGTCCATTTAATTTAATCCCCATTTATATATTCTCTTGAAATAGTTCCCAGCAAATCAATACCTAGTACTGCCTTTCATCCAATAACCTTTTACTTAAGGTGCTAATTCTGGTGCTAAAGTGTTTACCTTTTTATTTACTATTATATTCCCTAAAGTGTTAACTTGTAATTAAGGTGCTATTTTTGGTGCTAAAGTGTTTTACTCTTTTTATTTACTATTATATTCCCTAAAGTGTTAACCCTCATTGTTTACTATTATATTCCTAGATTTTATCTAAAAATCTAACTGCCACAGTTCTCTTATTAATTTTTATTATAATAATTAAGGTGCTAACTCAGGTACTAATTTACTTTACTTTCATTGTTTGCTATCATTTTCCCTAGCTCCTTTATTCCCAGCTTTAGTAAACTTCCATAGTTCAATTAATTGCATTTGTATAAATTGACTAAGGTACAAATTCACTGCCAAGAACTCTGTCAAATACCCTGTATCTCTACAAACTCTTATTAAAAATTTGTAATAATCAAATAGTTCCTAAGCATTTATTCTAGTATCATATTATTGAGTTTAGTATTATCTATTCTTCTCAGGTCTAGTTATAGAATCACATCAAATCTTATGATTACAGGAATTGATCCTGATATCAACCTATTATTAAATGACTTACATGATTCCAACAGCAACTGTAACTATTACACAGCAGATCAAGCAAAGACATTACTCAGAGCCAACAATAACATAACTATCTTCAATTACAATGTTAGATCTTTGAGCAAACATTATGATGACCTCACAGCACTACTCCAATCCCTCCAGACCAATATGTCAATCATCACACTCACTGAGACCTGGCTGAAGCCTGATACTACAGATGTCTATGGCATCCCAGGTTACACAGCCATTCACAATTGCAGGACAGATCAGCGAGGGGGTGGAATAGCTATATATTACTCAGATCAACTTGAATGTATCAATAACTCTTGCATAAGGGATGAGCATGGAGAATATATTATAGCTAAATTTAAATCAAAAGACCTGCAAAAACCCCTCACAGTGATAAACATCTACAGATTACCACAGTCAAACATTCACCAATTTAGTGAAAACTAGGTAACCTAATAACTGATGCACACATGAACAAAGACCATTTGCTGCTCACAGGAGACTTCAATATAAATCTCCTACATGACCAGGACCCACAAGTAACAGAATTCACAAACACTATGAGCAACTGCTTGTTACTACCAACAATATCAAAACCTACAAGAATCTCCGAGACTAGTACCTCACTACTAGACCACATCTGGACTAATACTATAGCCCTCTAAAATCAGGCATCATCACAGACAACACCACAGACCACTATCCGACCTTTCTCATAACTAATCTTGGTAAATTGCCCTAGATATTACAAAAGTTACCTTCAGACTACATAATGAGTCAGCTGTAAATAACTTTATAACAGCTATGATTAACATTGACTGGCATAATGAGTTAGAAACATATACAGATACTAATGAATGCATCAAGAATTTCCTTAAAAACCCACCACCTCTATAACAAACATTGCCCTAAAAAACTAAACAGATCACAGCTAAGAGACTTAACAATCCTGGCTAACACCCAGCATCCTTAAATCCATTAACAAAAGGCACCAATATGAAAACAATACAGAAGGGGTCTAATAACCAGAGAACAATCCAAAGCTACTCATCAACCCTTACCAGCCTGATAAGGAGATCAAAAATTGTATTATGAGAACAGACTCCAGAACATAAAAGGTGATATGAAAAGACCTGGAAGACCCTATCTGCAATTCTAGGAAATAATAAGATAGCGAAAAACAACACCATCAAATTATCAAGAGCAGATGAACCCTCTACTCACCTACTGAGACAGCAAACAGACTTAATGTTTTCTTCTCCACCATAGGAAAGAATCTAGCAGTAAAATCCCAAGCTCAAACACCCGTCCAACAGACTACCTCACAAACACCTACCCTAATACGCTATTCCTAGCTCCTACCAACCCAATTGAAGTCTCGCTCATAATCAACACCCTTAAAACAAGGCAGGAGACATAAACAGCCTACCAACTTTTATGTACAAAAAGCTTCACAGGTACTGTCACCAATCATAGCAACACTATTCAATAAATCCATTGAAGCCTCTACCTTTCCATCAATTCTCAAAATAGCTAGGGTCACCCCGATCCACAAAGGAGGTGATCAAACAGACCTGAATAATTATAGACCAATTTCTAATTTACCATTGCTTTCTAAAATCTTCGAAAAATTAATTCATAGACAAATCTTTCCTACCTCGTCTCACACAATGTACTCAACCCCTGTCAATTTGGATTCAGGACAAACAAGAGCACAAACGATGCTATTACACACATGTTGGAGTTAATATATACAGCACTTGAGAAAAAGAAGTCCCACTGGGAATCTTCATTGATCTCCGCAAAGCTTTTGATACAGTCGACCATGATTTACTGCTCACAAAATTAGCACACTATGGTATAAGGGGCACCCACTCAACTACCTAAAATCATACCTCACCAACAGAAGCCAATACGTGTACACAAATGGAGAGAACTCTTCCACACAACCAATTACAATCGGAGTCCTCAAGGAAGTGTCCTGGGGCCACTCCTATTCCTCATTTACATAAATGACCTACCGAATGCATCACAACTACTCAAACCCATTTTATTTGCAGATGACACAACATATGTCTTCTCTCACCCAAATCCAGTTATACTGGCCAACACTGTTAATGCCGAATTACAGAAAATATCAACATGGATGACGACTAACAAGCTTACTCTCAATACTGACAAGACCTACTTCATACAGTTTGGAAGCAAAGTCACAAATGTTCCACTTAACATAACACTTAATGGTACACCCATCACAAGACTCACAGAGGGAAAATTCCTAGGAATCCACCTTGACAGTAGCCTTAAATTCCAAACACATATACAACAAATTTCCAAGAAAATCTCGAAGACAGTAGGCATATTATCAAAGATACGCTATTATGTACCTCAATCAGCTCTCTATCATTCACTTATCTACCCGTATCTCACCTATGGAATCTGTGCATGGGGATCAACAACGTTAAATCACCTTAGACCACTCATAACACAACAAAAGGCCGCAGTCAGAATGATAACAAATTCCCACTCTAGACAGCATACTCCACCAATATTCAAAAGTCTCAAACTACTCACCGTAAAGAACATTCATACTTACTCTTGTGCCTACTACATATATAAAACTTTACACTCTAATATAAACCCTCTGCTCAAAACTCTCCTCACCAACTTTAATAGGACCCATGACCACAACACACGACACAGATCACTTTTTGATATACCCCGTGTTCATATCAACCTATGTAAAATTCTATGCACATAAAGGGCCCCAGAATCTGGAATTCATTACCAGTAAATATTAAGATAATCTTGTCTGAAAATCAATTTAAGACTCAACTCAAAAACCACCTACTCACCCAAACCTAAATGATCATGCTATAAACTACTTTGAAAAATGCTCATTGTTACTTTCCTATACGATAATCTCAATTTTTAATAATATGTTACTATTATGTTACCCCTACTCATATTATAAGTTAATGTCAAAAATGCTCAATGTTATTTTCCTTAAGATAATCTCAATTCCATATTATCATTCAAGAATCTTAACACCTGTAACAATCTAAGATCTAATATCATTATATAATAATTTAAACAGTAAAATTTCATCATATTGTAATTTTGAAAATAATTTTTAACTAGAATAAACTCAATAAATTTCTCTAATATTAAGTACCTAGTTTTTAAGGACTAGAATAAGCTGCCCCTAATGCCATGGCATGTCAGTGGCTCTCCTTGCACTCAATTTACATTGTAACTTCCAATACCCATGTAACCTGCAATGAAATAAAATTTGTTTGTTTGTTTGTTTGTTTGTTTGGAGAGAGGGAGTATGGCAGAAGTGAATGTTTTCAGATATTTGGGAGTTGACTTGTCAGCGGATGGGTTTATGAAGGATGAGGTTAACCATAGAATTGATGAAGGAACAAAGGTGAGTGGTGCATTGAGGTCTCTGTGGAGACAAAAAAACGTTATCTATGGAGGCAAACGCTGTATAACCCCTGTGATTTAGCGCTTCTATTTGATTATAATAATAATAAATATGGAGGCAAAGAAGGGAATGTATGAAAGTATAGTTGAACCAACACTCTTATATGGGTGTGAAGCTTGGGTTGTAAACGCTGCAGCGAGGAGGCAACTGGAGGCAGTGGAGATGTCCTGTCTAAGGGCAATGTGTGGTGTAAATATTATGCAGCGAATTCGGAGTGTGGAAATTAGGAGGAGGTGTGGAGTTACTAAAAGTATTAGTCAGAGGGCTGAAGAGGGGTTGTTGAGGTGGTTTGGTCATTTAGAGAGAATGGATCAAAGTAGAATGACTTGCAGAGCGTATAGTGGTAAGTAAGCATGGGTTGCAAATGCTGCAGCGAGGAGGAGGCTGGAGGCAGTGGAGATGTCCTGTCTAAGGGCAATGTGTGGTGTAAATATTATGCAGAAAATTCGGAATGTGGAAATTAGGAGAAGGTGTGGAGTTACTAAAAGTATTTGTCAGAGGGCTGAAGAGGGGTTGTTGAGGTGGTTTGGTCATTTAGAGAGAATGGATCAAAGTAGAATGACTTGGAGAGCGTATAAATCTGTAGGGAAGGAAGGCGGGGTAGGGGTCGTCCTAGAAAGGTTGGAGGGAAGGGGTAAAGGAGGTTTGTGGGCAGGGCTTGGACTTCCAGCAAGCATGTGTGAGCGTGTTAGATAGGAGTGAATGGAGACGAATGGTTTTTGGGGTATGACGATCTGTTGGAGTGTGAGCAGGGTAACATTTTGTGAAGGGATTCAGGGAAACCAGTTAATTGATTTAGTTGGACTTGAGTCCTGGAAATGGGAAGTACAATGCCTGCACTTTAAAGGAGGGGTCTGAGATAGTGACAGCTGGGAGGGACTTTTCTCAGCTGTCGTATCTGAGCTCCTCTGCAAAGGCAGTGATTATGTATGAGTGTGGTGAAAGTGTTGAATGATGATGAAAGTTTTTTCTTTTTTGGGATTTTCTTTCTTTTTGGGTCACCCTGCCTCGGTGGGAGACGGCCGACTTGTTGAAAAAAAAAAAAAAAAAAAAAAAAAAAAATATATATATATATATATATATATATATATATATATATATATATTATTACATAATATGGTACATGTTTGTCACTGATTATAATGCGAAAATCTCATATAGCTCTTCCGAGCTGGGGCGCGTGCCCAGAATACAGCATGCATTACCCCTCTGAACAGCAGCGCTGATTCGCTGGAACAGAAAACTAGCTGCCCTGGGATCCCTAGTTACCCTGTTGAGTCTTTTGCCCAGCTCCTTGAGGAACTTAGAGCCAAGGGTCTCCGAGCCTATGGGAACAAACATATAATGATGGGCAAGTTCTCCATATTTCTCGACTTCTGGGACTCCCTGAAGGAGGCAGCTGCCCCTCCTTCCTCCCTGGTGTATTGGAGATAGGTATCAGCCAAGGTAGATGCACATGTGTAGTCCCACACCACCTGCTTGCCGTCTGTCCAGGCTTGAAGGGTGATACCATCTGGACGCTTTTGGCTGCCATCAGATCGGCATAGTTGGGGTGGTTCCCTTACTGCTGGGCATCCGGCTGTTGTGAGGGTCCTCTTGATAATGTTATTAACCTCTTCATGTCTTGAAATCTTTCCCTCGGATTTACGACACACAAGACCATGGTACCTGAATCAGTCTGCTGCTTCACTGCCACAAATACACCTGTGTTCGGCGAGAATAGGGGCGGCAAGTCGAAGGGCAACACCAATGTGGATGGTCTGTGGGTCGAGGCATGTGCCAAGGCTGGAGTTGGGAACAGCCAAAAGAAAGTCCCCTGCATGAGGAGCTCTCACTGCAAGGAGGTGG
The DNA here is from genome assembly GCA_009830355.1 of Cherax destructor. Lineage (NCBI taxonomy): Eukaryota > Metazoa > Arthropoda > Malacostraca > Decapoda > Parastacidae > Cherax > Cherax destructor. The sequence continues at coordinate 14,304 of WNWK01033923.1, read as the reverse complement.
GCTTTATCCTTCCCTGACACACTCTGAAGCATTGCTGAGGCTATATTCTCTACTATTGGGCCATCCCAGTGCGACTGTTTGTAGTTGTTGGAGGGAGCAGGCCTGGTTTCAGAGCCTGTTAGATTATCCCAGATCCTGGCTCCATCAACGAACTTTTGGTCATGGATTCCAATCGTGTCCCTAAGATGTTCAGGGAGAATTGCTGTTACAAGCCGTCTGGATGCAATGCATGAAGACAGGAAAGCAGGTAGAGCAATCTGAGATGACTTGCGGACACCAATGCCTCCTAGTCTGACTGGGAGTGTAGCTTGGTCTCACTGCCCATCTTCTAGAGTAAGGTTAAGTACTTTAGTAAAGATCTGCCTCAGGATACTGTCATATTCGTGCAGTATAGGGTTATCATATGAAGGAGCACATCTTAGGAAATATGTCAACCTGGGCAGACTCAAGCATTTTGTGAGAAGGTACAAGGCATCATGGGTGTCAAGATTGCCTATTCGTTGTTCCATTCTCCTCAATTCTTCCAGTTTCTTCCTGAGAATTGTGTCAATGGCATCGCTTCCCAGAGGTGCTCCAAGCAAGACACTATTAGTAGGGGCAATGACTGTTGCTCCCGGTAGTTTTGATATCACTGCATCTATCACTTGTTGATTGACTGAGATGATTTCACATTTGGATGATATATATATATACATATATATATATATATATATATATATATATATATATATATATATATATATATATATATATATATATATATATATATATATATATATATATATATATGCATACATATACATACTCAAAAATACTCATTGTTATTTCTCCTATAAGATAATTCTATTTTTATTATTATTATGTACGATAATATTACTTTAAAAAATGCTCAGTATTTTTTTCCTATAAGATAATCTCAATTTGTACTATTATAACATTGTAATATTACCACCTACTCACCATAAACTAAATACGCATTCTGTAAATTACTCAATGTCATTTTCCCAAAAATAATTTCAATTTTACTATTATCTACTATCCTACTAAACACTTGCTGCAATATAGTGTCACCATATTATAATTTGCCAAATGAAATATCATCATATTGTAATCTGCCCAATGTTTAAGCAAATCAAATTCCCATCAATCTATCAAATATTATGTATATATATATATATATATATATATATATATATATATATATATATATATATATATATATATATATATATATATATATATATATATATATATACCTGGAGGATTCCGGGGATCGACGTCCCCGCGGCCCGGTCCATGACCAGGCCTCCCGGTGGATCAGGGCCTGATCAACAAGGCTGTTACTGCTGGCTGCACGTAGTCCAACGTACGAACCACAACCCGGCTGATCTGACACTGACTTTAGCTATCTGTCCAGCTCCCTCTTGAAGGCAACCAGAGGTCTACTGGTAATGCCCCTTATGGCTGGTGGGAGGCTGTTGAACAGTCTTGGGCCCCGGACACTTATTGTGTTTTCTCTTAGGCTGGAATATTGCTGCACACTAACTGCACCTTTCAAGGCGGGTGAAATTGCTGACCTTGAAAATGTGCAGAGAACCTTCACGGCACGCATAAGTGCGATAAACCACCTCAACTACTGGGAACGCTTGAAGTTCCTAAACCTGTACTCTCTAGAACGCAGGCGGGAGACATACATTATTATATACACATGGAAAATTCTCGAGGGCTTAGTACCAAACTTGCACACAAAAATCACTCCCTACGAAAGCAAAAGACTCGGCAGGCGATGTAACATTCCCCCAATGAAGAGCAGGGGTGCCACTAGCACGTTGAGGGACAACACAATAAGTGTGAGGGGCCCAAGATTGTTCAACTGCCTCCCAGCATACATCAGGGGGATTACCAACAAGCCCCTGGCTGTCTTCAAGCAGGCACTGGACAGGCACCTCAAGTCGGTACCTGATCAGCCGGGCTGTGGTTCGTACGTTGGACTGCGTGCGGCCATCAGTAACAGCCTGGTTGATCAGGCTCTGGTCCAACAAGAGGCCTGGTCACGGACCGGGCCGCGGGGGCGTTGACCCCTGGAATTCTCTCCAGGTAGACTCCAGGTAGTGTACCGGTGGCGCCCCTACTTTTTCACTGGGGATAAGTTGCACCGTCTGCCAAGTCTTTTGCTTTCGTATGGAGTGATTTCTGTGTGCAAATTAGGGACCAGTCCCTCCAGAATCTTCCAGGTGTAGATTATGATATATCTCTCTCGCCTTCGCTCCAGTGAATATAAGTCTAGTGCTTCCAGGCGTTCCCAGTAGTTAAGGTGTTTGATGGAACTTATATGTGCAGTAAAGGTTCTCTGTACATTTTCTAGATCTGCAATTTCACCTGCCTTGAATGGGGATGCTAATGTACAGCAGTATTCTAGCCTAGAGAGAACAAGTGATTTAAAAAGGATCATCATTGGCTTGGCATCTCTTGTCTTGAATGTTCTCATTATTCATCCTATCAGTTTCCTAGCAGATGTAATAGTGGCATTGTTGTGGTCCTTGAAGGTGAGGTCTTCGGACATTACCACACCCAGGTCCTTCACATTACTTTTCCGCTCTACTGTGTGATTGGAGTTTGTAATATACTCAGTCCTAGCTATTATTTCATCCAGTTTTCCATAACGGAGTAGTTGGAATTTGTCTTCATTGAACATCATATTGTTCTCTGTTGCCCATTGGAAAACTTGGTTTATATCTTCTTGGAGATTTGTCGTGTCCTCAATGGATGACACTCTCATGCAGATCCTAGTATCATATGCAAAGGATGATACAGTGCTGTGGTTTACATCTCTGTCTATGTCTGATATGAGAATGAGGAACAGGATAGGTGCGAGTACTGGGCCTTGTGGGACAGAGCTCTTCACTATGGCAGCATCCGATTTAACTCTGTTTACCACTACTCTTTGTCTTCGATTGGTTAGGAAGTTGAAGATCCATCTGCCTACTTTGCCAGTTATCCCTTTAGCACGCATTTTGTGTGCTATTACACCATGATCGCATTTGTCAAAGGCTTTTGCAAAATCTGTGTATACTACATCTGCATTATGCTTGTTTTCCAGAGCATCTATATAGAAATTTTGTCTTGGACTGCCTCCTTCAAAGCTGCCCTCTGGCAAGCACTGTTGACACCGACACTCTGAGACGCTCCTCTCAGACATACAAGTGGCTTATGGACAGAATTTCTAACTGACTGCAGCTGAAAGAATTCCCCACCTACATGCACGACTACAAAAGGGTTTAACTTACTTGATGGAGTAGAAATGTCTCCTAGTCTTCCAATCTCCCTAAGTTATAACCCCCTCCAAACACCATGTGCAGGGAAGGACTTTAATCTGCAAGAATTCAAGTGGTTTTAGTGTCTTGCCCTAAACTCAGAAATCCCAAACTCAAAGGGGGTTATCCTTTAAGCAATATCTAAGCAGTATGGGACACTAGCTTCCAGACTTGAACTTAAGAGATGACGCTGGTACATACCAATATATTAGCGTCCGTCTGCTTGAGACCCACAGATAAACTCACTAACGTTTCCCCCAGAAAACTGGCCAGATACTGAGAGAAAGGAAGTCTAGTCTTACTGTAATGGGTCTGGATGGAGAAAGATATCCACAGTACTTCGGGATGTCTCCTCCGAATCCCCAGGACAGATGTTGGGAGTCACATGGTTGAAGTCTGGTCTGAGAAGAAATGACCTAGCATCTCGCCTGCCTAGGTCAAGTGTGGGGCTGCCAGTTCTCGTTAGCTGACATAATCTAATGTTCGCCTATTTAGGCCTTAAAACTACCTATGTTAGGGTGCTAGAGCTACATTATTAATATCTAACGTTGCCTCAATAATCCTAATATTAGTTACTAACTGTATAAACTTACCTAGGCCTTCCTAAGAGAGTAAATCTATCAATTAATATGTACTATCTTACTGCCTCCGCCAACTGTGTTTGGTTGGGTGTGTGGGTTCATGAACTCAGAGGACCGATCTGTGGTACGATTAAGGCTCCATATGGCTCACTTACCTTGTGGAACTTGAGCGACTCAAAAAGTTTCCACAATCTAAGACCATATCATAGTGGTCTAGCAGTTGTGAGAGGCAGGAGCGACCTGCTCTGAAACCATGTTGCCCTGGGTTGTGCAATTTTTGCGAGTCCAGGTGGTTTGCTATCCTGCTTCTTAGAACTCTTTCAAAGATTTTTATGATATGGGACGTTAAGGCTATTGGTCTATAGTTTTTAGCTACTGCTTTGCTGCCACCTTTATGGAGTGGGGCTATATCCGTTGTTTTTAGTGACTGTGGAATCTCGCCTGTGTCTAAGCTCCTTCTCCATGGTATACTTAGGGCCTGTGAGGGGGGTTTCTTGCAGTTCTTAATGAACACAGAGTTCCACGAGTCTGGGCCTGGGGCTGAGTACATGGGCATGTCGTCGATGGCTTTCTCAAAGTCTAGAGAAGTTAGGATTATGTCAGAAATCTGGCATACATTGGCAGGGTTTTGAGGCTCATTCATGAAAAAAAAAATTGGATTGTCTATCTTTAGACGGATTAGTGGTTCGCTGAACACAAAGTCATATTGAGATTTCAGTATCTCACTCATTTCTTTGTTGTCATCTGTGTAAGATCCGTCTTGTCTGAGCAGGGGCCCTATACTAGAAATGGTTTTTGTCTTGTTTTTCGCATATGAAAAGAAATATTTCGAATTTCTTTCAATTTCACTAATCGCTTTTAGCTCCTCTTGACTCTCCTGGATCCTGTATGAGTCCTTTAATTTTAGCTCAATATTTTCCACTTCCCTGGTTAGCGATTCCTTCCGTGAATCAGATAGTCTGGCATTCTTGCGGAGCTCAGTGATTCTTCGTCTTCTCCTGTATAGGGAGCGTCTCTCTCTCTCCTGTTTACTTCTTCTCTTCTTTTTTAGTAGAGGAATATGCCTTAAACATACTTCAGCTACCAGGTGGTTGATCTTTTCAAGGCACTGGTTAGGGTCCATGTAATTTAAGATATCTTCCCAACATGTTTCATTTAAGGCATAGTTTACCAGATCCCAGTTGATGTTCTTGTTGTTGAAGTTGAATTTGGTAAAGGTACCCTCATAGCTATATGCGTTTTGCTGATCAGGACTCCTGTGCATGTACGTCTGGACTTCGATTAGATTGTGATCAGAATTTGTTGTTTTTGATATTGTTATGTTTCTTACCAGGTCCTCATTATTTGTGAAGATAAGGTCTAGAGTGTTCCTAGTCTCGTTGGCTCCACTATCTGCTGACTTAGGGTGTGTTTGTTGCAGAAATTCAGCAGCTCATGTGTGTGTGTATTCTTCCATTTTGTATGTCTAAGATTGAAGTCACCAAGCAGCAAGATGTTTGGGGATGGGGCTGGAAGGTTTTCCAGACAGGAGTCAATTTTTGATAGTTGTTCATTGAACTGTTGGGAAGTTGCATCTGGTGGCTTATATACAAGTACAATGACTAGTTTTTGATTCTCGATTTTTATTGTCAGAACTTCAACTACATCATTTGTGGTGTTCAGTATCTCTGTGCAAATGAGCGACTGTTTGACATACAGGCCAACCCGCCCTTGTTGCCTGTTCTTTCTGTTGCATCTGAAAAGGTTGTACCCAGGTATCAATATTTCACTGTCAAAGTAATCTTTTGCGTGGGTCTCTGTGAAGGCTGCAAATAGTGCATTTGACTTCCCTAGAAGTCCACTAATGAAAGGGATTTTGTTGTTGGTAGATGGCTTAAGCCCCTGTATATTAGCAAATATAAATGAGGTTGTGTCGCATGTTTTTTGGGTGGATTTCATTGTTGGCATCAGTAGTTGTGAGTCCGGAGGGGCCACTGGCTGTGCCTCCAGTCTAACAAGGCTCCAAGGTGGTGGACTAATTTGGTTACCTCTTTCCATTTTCTTTCTTCGTTTCTTACCACTAAAAAATCACTTTGGGTGGGGTTTTCATAACTACTATAACTACTATGGTTTGTTTTATGGGTTATGTGCCTCCTGGTTCCTTTTAGGTGGTATGCGGAGCAATTTGTATTGTAACATTGTTTTTCAAAGATTGAAGAATTACACATCTCAGGGTGGAAGAATTTGCAGGAGGTAGAACGACACACTCCTTTAGACAGGAGGACGCGAAAGATTTTGGGATGATCAAAGTTGCATGTCCCATTCGTTTGCCCTGATATTCCGTGTTTACAGAGGCCCCAAACATAGTATTTGCACCATTTTGTTTTTGGCTGGGTACAAATCGTGCTGGATGTATTCCTAGTCTGTGCAGATCCTAGATCTGCACCACAGTCCACCACAGCCAAACCCGAGACACCCCCATCTGATGACATGGGGTCAACATTTTCCCTGGAAGAGGACTCCCCTACTATATCTGTACTAGGGGCTATGGCTGTGATGGCTGCAGACGAGTCTACCCCGGTATGTATGCATATATATATATATATATATATATATATATATATATATATATATATATGCAAAAAGATCACAGTAAACAGGTGATATCAAAATATGCAAAACAACCATTATGAAAAAATAGAAGAATTCCAAGCGCTTTCGTGACTACTCATAGAGAGGTTAAGAGAGTGGTGAAGCAATGTAAAAAGAGAGCAAATGAGAGAGTGGGTGAGATGTTATCAACAAATTTTGTTGAAAATAAGAAAAAGTTTTGGAGTGAGAATAATAAGTTGAGGAAGCCTAGGGAACAAATGGATTTGACAGTTAAAAATAGGAGAGGAGAGTTATTAAATGGAGAGTTAGAGGTATCGGGAAGATGGAGGGAATATTTTGAGGAGTTGTTAAATGTTGATGAAGACAGGGAAGCTGTGATTTCGTGTATAGGGCAAGGAGGAATAACATCTTGTAGGAGTGTGGAAGAGCCAGTTGTGAGTGTGGGGGAAGTTCGTGAGGCAGTGGGTAGAATGAAAGGGGGTAAGGCAGCTGGGATTGATGGGATAAAGATAGAAATGTTAAAAGCAGGTGGGGATATAGTTTTGGAGTGGCTGGTGCTATTATTTAATAAATGTATGGAATAGGGTAAGGTACCTAGGGATTGGCAGAGAGCGTGTATTGGTCCTTTGTATAAAGGCAAAGGGGACAAAAGAGAGTGCAAAAATTATAGGGGAATAAGTCTGCTGAGTGTACCTGGTAAAGTGTATGGTAGAGTTATTATTGAAAGAATTAAGAGTAAGACAGAAAGCAGGATAACCAAGTGTTTACAGTGAAACATATAGGTGAACAGTATTTGGATAAGGGTAAAGAGGTTTTTGTGGCATTTATGGATTTGGAAAAGGCGTATGATAGGGTGGATAGGGGGGCAATGTGGCAGATGTTGCAGGTGTATGAAATAGGAGGTGGGTTACTGAAAGCAGTGTAGAGTTTTTATGAGGATAGTGAGGCTCAGGTTAGAGTGTGTAGGAGGGAGGGGGACTATTTCCCAGTAAAGTGGGCTTTAGACAAGGATGTGTGATGTCACCGTGGTTATTCAATATATTTATAGATGGGGTTGTAAGAGAAGTGAATGCGAGGGTCTTGGCAAGAGGTGTGGGGTTAAAAGATAAAGAATCAAATACAAAGTGGGAGTTGTCACAGTTGCTTTTGCTGATGACACTGTGCTTTGGGAGATTCTGAAGAGAAGTTGCAGAGGTTGGTGGATGAATTTGGTAGGGTGTGTAAAGAAGAAAATTGAAGGTGAATATAGGAAAGAGTAAGGTGATGAGGATAACAAAAAGATTAGGTGACGAAAGATTGGATATCAGATTGGAGGGAGAGAGTATGGAGGAGGTGAATGTATTCAGATATTTGGGAGTGGACATGTCAGCAGATGGGTCTATGAAGGATGAGGTGAATCATAGAATTGATGAGGGAAAAGGGTGAGTGGAGCACTTCGGGTCTGTGGAGACAAAGAACTTTGTCCATGGAATTAAAGAGGGAATGATGAGAGTATGGTTATACCAACACTCTTATATGGGTGTGAAGCATGGGTGATGAATGTTGCAACGAGGAGAAGGCTGGAGGCAGTGGAGATGTCATGTCTGAGGTCAATGTGTGTGTGAATATAATGCAGAGAATTCGGAGTTTGGAAATTAGGAGGAGGTGCGGGATTAACAAAACTATTATCCAGAGAGCTGAGGAGGGGTTGTTGAGGTGGTTCGTACATGTAGAGAGAATGGAACGAGACAGAATGACTTCGAGTGTATAAATCTGTAGTGGAGGGAAGGCGTGGTAGGGGTCGGCCTAGGAAAGGCTGGAGGGAAGGGTAAAGGAGGTTTGTGTGCGAGGGCTTGGACTTCCAGCAAGCATGTGTGAGCGTATTTGATAAGAGTGAATGGAGACAAATGGTTTTTAATACTTGAAGTGCTGTTGGAGTGTGAGCAAAGTAACATTTATGAAGGGATTCAGGGAAACTGTCAGGCCGGACTTGAGTCCTAGAGATGGGAAGTACAGTGTCTGCACTCTGAAGGAGTGGTGTTAATGTTGCAGTTTTATAACTAGTGTAAAGCACCCTCTGGATGGAGTGAATGATGATATATATATATATATATATATATATATATATATATATATATATATATATATATATATATATATATATATATATATATTATATATATATATATAAAATATATATATATATATACTATATATATATATATATATATTATATATATATATATATATATATATATATATATATATATATATTATATATATATATATATATATATATATATATATAATATAGTATATATATATATATATATATATATATATATATATATATATATATATATATATATATAATAGGTAGTAGGTTGGTAGACAGCAACCACCCAGGGAGGTACTACCGTCCTGCCAGGTGACTGTGAAACAGAAACCTGAAACTGTTTTACATGATGGTAGGATTGCTGGTGTCTTTTTTCTGTCTCATAAACACGCTGGATAACAGGTATATCTAGCTACTTCTACTTACACTTTAGGTCACACTACACTGGCATACACATGCATATATATACATACACACATCTAGGTTTTTCTTCTTTTTCTTAATAGCTCTTGTTCTTTTTATTTTCTCTATTGTCCATGGGGAAGTGGAAAAGAATCTTTCCTCCGTAAGCCATGCGTGTCGTATGAGGCGACTAAGATGCCGGGAGCAATGGGCTAGTAACCCCTTCTCCTGTACAAATCTACTAAAAACGAGAAGAAGAAAAACTTTATAAAATTGGGGTGTCTGAATGTGCGTGGATGTAGTGCGGATGATAAGAAAGAGATGATTGCCGATGTTATGAATGAAAAGAAGTTGGATGTCCTGGCCTAAGCGAAACAAAGCTGAAGGGGTAGGCGAGTTTCAGTGGGGAGAAATAAATGGGATTAAGTCAGGAGTATCTAGAGAGTTAGAGCTAAGGAAGGTAGCAATAATGTTGAAGGATCAGTTATGGAAGGAAAAGAGGGAATATAAATGTGTAAATTCAAGGATTATGTGGATTAAAATAAGGGTCGGATGCGAAAAGTGGGTCATAATAAGCGTGTATGCACCTGGAGAAGAGAGGAGGTAGAGGAGAGAGAGAGATTTTGGGAGATGTTAAGCGAATGTATAGGAACTTTTGAACCAAATGAGAGAGTAATTGTGGTAGGGGACCTAAATGCTAAAGTGGGAGAAACATGCAGAGAGGGTGTAGTAGGTAAGTTTGGGGTGCCAGGTGTAAATGATAATGGGAGCCCTTTGATTGAACTTTGTATAGAAAGGGTTTAGTTATAGGTAATACATATTTTAAGAAAAAGAGGATAAATAAGTATACAAGATATGATGTAGGGCGTAATGACAGTAGTTTGTTGGACTATGTATTGGTAGATAAAAAGACTGTTGAGTAGACTTCAGGATGTACATGTTTATAGAGGGGCTACAGATATATCAGATCACTTTTTAGTTATAGCTACAGTGGGAGTAAAAGATAGATGGGATACAAGGAAAATAGAATCAGTAAGTAAAAGAGAGGTGAAGGTTTATAAACTAAAAGAGGAGGCAGTTAGGGTAAGATATAAACAACTATTGGAGGATAGATGGGCTAGTGAGAGTGAGGCAATGGGGTCGAAAATGTATGGGGTAGATTTAAAAATGTAGTGTTAGAGTGTTCAGCAGAAGTTTGTGGTTACAGGCGAGTGGGTGCGGGAGGGAAGAGGAGCGATTGGTGGAATGATGATGTAAAGAAAGTAGTAAGGGAGAAAAAGTTAGCATATGAGAGGTTTTTACAAAGTAGAAGTGATGCAAGGAGGGAAGAGTATATGGAGAGAAAAGAGAGGTTAAAAGAGTGGTGAAGCAATGTAAAAAGAGAGCAGATGAGAGAGTGGGTGAGATGTTATCAGCAAATTTTGTTGAAAATAAGAAAAGTTTTGGAATGAGATTAATAAGTTGAGGAAGCCTAGAGAACAAATGGATTTGACAGTTAAAAATAGGAGAGGAGAGTTATTAAATGGAGATTAGAGGTATCGGGAAGATGGAGAGAATATTTTGAGGATTTGTTAAATGTTGATGAAGACAGGGAAGCTGTGATTTCGTGTGTAGGGCAAGGAGGAATAACATCTTGTAGGAGTGTGGAAGAGCCAGTTGTGGGTGTAGGGGAAGTTCGTGAGGCAGTGGGTAGAATGAAAGGGGTAAGGCAGCTGGGATTGATGGGATAAAGATAGAAATGTTAAAAGCAGGTGGGGATATAATTTTGGAGTGGTTGGTGCTATTATTTAATAAATGTATGGAAGAGGGTAAGGTACCTAGGGATTGGCAGAGAGCGTGTATTGTTCCTTTGTATAAAGGCAACGGGGACAAAAGAGAGTGCAAAATTATAGGGAATAAGTCTGTTGAGTGTACCTGGTAAAGTGTATGGTAGAGTTATTATTGAAAGAATTAAGAGTAAAACAGAAAGCAGGATAGCAGATGAACAAGGGGCCTTTAGGAAAGGTAGGGGGTGTGTAGACCAAGTGTTTACAGTGAAACATATAGGTGAACAGTATTTGGATAAGGGTAAAGAGGTTTTGTGGCATTTATGGATTTGGAAAAGGCGTATGATAGGGTAGATAGGGGGCAATGTGGCAGATGTTGCAGGTGTATGGAATAGGAGGAAGGTTACTGAAAGCAGTGAAGAGTTTTATGAGGATAGTGAGGCTCAGGTTAGAGTGTGTAGGAGGAAGGGACATTTCCCAGTAAAAGTGGGCCTTAGACAAGGATGTGTGATGTCACCGTGGTTGTTCAATATATTTATAGATGGGGTTGTAAGAGAAGTGAATGCGAGGGTCTTGGCAAGAGGTGTTGGGCTAAAAGATAAGAAGCAAATACAAAGTGGAGTTGTCACAGTTGCTTTTTGCTGATGACACTGTGCTTTTGGGAGATTTTGAAGAGAAGCTGCAGAGGTTGGTGGATGAATTTGGTAGGGTGTGTAAAAGAAGAAAATTGAAAGTGAATATAGGAAAGAGTAAGGTGATGAGGATAACAAAAAGAATAGGTGACGAAAGATTGATATCAGATTGGAGGGAGAGAGTATGGAGGAGGTGAATGTATTCAGATATTTGGGAGTGGACATGTCGGCGGATGGGTCTATGAAGGATGAGGTGAATCATAGAATTGATGAGGGGAAAAGGGTGAGTGGAGCACTTCGAGTCTGTGGAGACAAAGAACCTTGTCCATGGAAGTAAAGAGGGAATGTATGAGAGTATAGTTATACCAACGCTCTTATATGGGTGTGAAGCATGGGTGATGAATGTTGCAACGAGGAGAAGGCTGGAGGCAGTGGAGATGTCATGTCTGAGGTCAATGTGTGGTGTGAATATAATGCAGAGAATTCGGAGTTTGGAAATTAGGAGGAGGTGCGGGATTACCAAAACGATTGTTCAGAGAGCTGAGGAGGGTTGTTGAGGTGGTTTGGACATGTAGAGAGAATGGAACGAGACAGAGTGACTTCGAGAGTGTATAAATCTGTAGTGGAGGGAAGGCGGGGTAGGGGTCGGCCTAGGAAAGGTTGGAGGGAGGGTAAGGAAGTTTTGTGTGCGGGGCTTGGACTTCCAGCAAGCATGTGTGAGCGTATTTGATAGGAGTGAATGGAGGCATATGGTTTTAATACTTGACGTGCTGTTGGAGTGTGAGCAAAGTAACATTTATGAAGGATTCAGGAAACCGGCAGGCGGACTTGAGTTCTGGAGATGGGAAGTACAGTGCCGGCACTCTGAAGGGGGTGTTAATGTTGCAGTTTTATAACTGTAGTGTAAAGCACCCTTCTGGCAAGACAGTGATGGAGTGAATGATGATGAAAGTTTTTCTTTTCGGGCCACCCTGCCTTGGTGGGAATCGGCGATGTGAAAAAAAAAAAAAATATATATATATATATATACGTATATATATATATATATATATATATATATATATATATATATATATATATATATATATATATATATATATATATATATATATATACGTATATTATATATATACGTATATATATATATATATATATATATATATACGTATATATATATATATATATATATATATATATATACGTATATATATATATATATATATATATATATATACGTATATATATATATATATATATATATATATATATTACGTATATATATATATATATATATATATATATATATATATATATACTATATATATATATAATATATATATATATATATATATATATATATATATATATATATATATATATATATTATATATATATATATATATATATATATATATATATATAAATATATATATATATATATATATATATATATATATATATATATATATATATATATATATATATATATATATATATATATATATATATATATATATATACGTATATATATATATATATATATATATATATATATATATATTATATATATATCTATATATATATATATATATATATATATATATATATATATATATATATATATATATATATATATATATATATATATATATATATATATATATATATATATATATATATATATATATTATATATATATATATATATATATTATATATATATATACGATATATATATATATATATATATATATATATATATATATATATATATATATATATATATATATATATATATATATATATATATATATATATATATATATATATATATATATATATATATATATATATATATATATATATATATATATATATATATATATATATATATATATATATATATATATATATATATATATATATATATATATATATATATATATATATATAATATATATATATATATATATATATATATATATAATATATATATATATATATAGTATATATATATATATATATATATATTATATATATATATATATATATATATATATATATATATATATATACATATATATATATATATATATATATATATATATATATATATATACTATATATATATATATATATATATTATTATAAAATATATATATATATATATATATATATATATATATACGTATATATATATGGAACCACTGATTTGCAAGACTCGGACATTTACAAAGCAATAATGTCATTCCCTTCCGGCTCTGCTGGGGTTACACTGGAATAAGGCCACAACATTTAAAGGAAATGGTTAATCCAGTTATCGGGAATTGCAGAGACACTGCTGTCAGAGATCACAAGGTTCACAATTCCTTGGCTGGTCTGATTCCTGACGAGATTAAACCTTTCTTTTTTTTTGGGGCATCACTTTGTGCCCTTAAAAAGAAGGATGGAGGAATTAGGCCAATCGCAGTGGGCAACACGTTTCGCCCCCTCGTTTCTAAAGCTGCTGTCAAGTATTCACGCAGAGGCAGCCATCATGCTTCAACCAAACCAGCGGCTTTGGGGTCTCTCAAGGAAGTGAAGCAGCGGTTCGCAACAAGGGCATATATCGACAACCTGCCTGAGGACAATGCAGTGGTTAAATTAGATTTCAAGAATGCATTTAATCTCCTGAAAAGGGACGTAGTATTAGCAGCTGTACAAGAACATTTTCCAGGTCTCTTCCTTTTGTTTCAGCTGGATATAGCAAGGAATCAATGCTCCTGTTTGGAGAGCATGAAATCACATCATCAGAGGGTGTCCAGCAAGGGAACCCTCTCACCATTCTTTCTGTATAGATTAGGGGAAATCACAGTAAGACTGACCAGTGAGCTAAACATCTGGTTCCTGGATGATGGCACACTAGCAGGTACAAAGGAGTCCC
>WNWK01033922.1:15000-20786 GCA_009830355.1 Cherax destructor | reverse complement strand
TTCCCAAGGGGCCCCGGGCCCGGGCTTGGCTACGGCCCCCTTCTGACTTTTGGGAGACACAGATGATGATCAAACTAAATGCAAATTATGTGATCAAGCATTCGGGCCCGTTTTGAACCTATGTGCTTAATTGTGCACTTATTGGGGGAATATAGAGATAGACAATATAATAACCTATGTGACATGTCAAAATATCTTATTCATGAAATAAGATACCTGCTTTAACAGATAATTGAAATGTAGATAAAAACCCCAAATTTTTTCCAATTGTTCCCTTTGGGGATTTATTCCTGGGCCCTTTTTGTTTTTATCCAAAATTCCCTTTTTCCTGCCCACAGGATGGATGGGGGTTTTTACAATAAATAGCCACCTTTGGCCCAAAACCCTAAAAAATCTAATCCCCCTTGACCCGTACCTCCCCCTGGTTTACCCTCGGCCCTTTTTTCTTCTGGCCCCCTTTGGAAACCTCCCCCATTTTAACCCCGGGGTTTCCGTATAGGGTTCATTTTTTTTGGGTTTTTTGGTTTTGTTTTTTCCTACCCACCCTTTTTTTTCTTGTTTTAGGGAAGTTTAAACTTTGTTGGTGAAACTTTCCCACGAAAACTCCCTCGACCTGTTTATTTTTTTAAATAAAAAATTCGTATTTCCTCAAGTTTTTTTCCTTTTTTCGTTTTCGGGGGTTTTTTTCAATGTAACCCCACTAGTTTTTTGGTAAAATTCTAACATTTTAAAAATTATAATTCATGGATTTCCCCTTTGGTAAGGCCCCGGCCCCCTTAAACTAGTTCAAACCAAACCTCGTTGGCCCCCCCCATTTCCCCCTTTGTTTTTTTTAACATCTTTTAACATCTGTATTTTATGGCCCATGATTTAATTGCTTCCTTTTCCCCCCTTTTTTCGGGAAACTTTTTTTGAAAAATTTTCGGGTTTTTTTTTTCACAGGCCTTAAGCCTCGGGCGATGTTCCCCGCATTTCATTAGTGAACTTCCAAAATTGGTTTAGGTTTGGCTTTCCCTGGATTAAAGGCTATGTCCAACAGAAAGTCTTCTTTTTGTTGTTCCGGGGGCATAGGGGGTTAACTAAAGATTTTGTTTGGAACCCCACAGGGAGGTGTGCTCAGCCCCTCTATTCAATTTTCCCAATTAATGCCTTAAAAAATGTTTTTCCAAAGCCAGCCCCATCATTATATGATCAGTTTTGCTGATGATATAATGATTCACACCACCGGATTCTCCAACACCCAAAACATCCTTAACCATGTACTAGCCTCGTGTCAGGACCTGGGGTTGATAATCTCTACTGATAAAACAAAGATACTCAATAGGCGTCCTCCTCGACAGAGAGGCAGTTCGCCAGATCCAGTTGCATGATGGGTCTCTTCTAGAATATGTAAACAGATACAGGTATCTAGGCTTTGAGGTCCCACTACTTGGACCTGTTGTAACGAGACTTTGTCGTCAATACAAAGAAAGGCTGAGAGCACTTAGAGTTGTGGCAGGGTTTCACCCCAGGTATGGTGCTAATGTTAAAATTGTGAAAATGATGTATCTTGCTTATATTAGATCATTAGTTGATTATGCTGCCCCACTACTTGCTCTTGTGTCTGACTGGAAGCTTGGAGGGTTGGAAAAACTGCAGAACGAAGCAATGAGGATCATTTTAGGATGCCCTCGTACTGCCAAAATTTTATATATGCAGAAAGAACTTGATATTCCAAGCATCAGAGATCGTGTTACTGAAAGAAATATCCTAATTGGGGTTAATATGCTCAGGCAAGCCCATTCAAACCCATGCACAGAAGCCCTCCAAACTTTCCTCAGCACTGGTGAACATCCCTCCAGATGGATCGAAAAAACTGGAACCGACCTCCGCATGAATCAGATACATGATCTATGTTAAGTAAGGCAACAGCGGCACTTCCCCGCTCCATGGAATATTACCCCATTCCAAACTACCATCCCTCCATTTCCCCCAAAACTACTTCTTAAATCACAACCAAAGCTTCGCCTTGAAGCCAAACATGATGCATTAAACTGTATTGATAATTTAGCCAAACAGCACACTCTCTCACAAATTATTTACGTTGATGGTTCTGTTCACCAATCCACTGGTGCAGCTGGTAGTGCTGCTGTTGTCATACAGAGTGATGGCTCTCTTAACGAAATTGGAGCACGCATCAATAACTGGGCCTCTACCCTTCAGACAGTACTGTTTGCCATACTCCTTGCACTCAAATGCGTCCATGTATCTAAGGTTAACTCTCTAATTGTAACTGATTCTCTGTCATCCATAAATGCTCTCAACTCATCAAGTATAACTTGTAGCATGCTTGTGTCAGAAGCCAGGCACAGGTATGGTAGGATTGTGGATAGTAGAGTCGGAGTGCACATGCTGTGGATTCCATCTCACATTGGTCTTCAGATGCATGATAGAACTGATAAATTGGCAAAGTTTTATGCTTCAAAGGGGATAGATTACAATCTTGGCTTGTCAGTTAGCAGTTTGAGAACAATAATACGAAAAGAACTTCAACTGAATTTTATTGACTTAAGACTCAGGGAGATTGACACCAGTCCATCTATCATCATTCTATCATGCAGGAGGAGCCACATGTCTATGGTGCATCCAACAAAATAAGCAGACTCTTGGATGTCACTACCGCCCGCCTCCGTCTGGGTTACAAGTATCTTTGGCAGGTTAAATCACCACCACCAGATGTAGACCAAACAAGATGTAAACTTTGCCAGTTGGATTATTGTCACACCCTGCGTCATTATGTACTGGAGTGCGATACAATTAATGAATTCAGAGACTACTCATTCAGAAATGTTCAAGATATGTCAAAGTATTTTATCCACAGTGGTATATTACAGACCATTCTGGAAAAATACCCTGAATTTGCTCCCTGTAAATAAAGCATTGACACGTGTGTGTGTGTGTATGTACATGTGTGTATGTGTATGTATGTATATACATGTATGTGTGTGTATGTGTGTGTATATATATGTATGTGTATATGTATATGTGTGTGTGTGTGACCCAACAATTAAAATTTGCACCAATAACTCATTACAGTTGTGGCTGGGTGTAGACTAATAGATTGCTCATTGCTTTATAATTTGTTCATGAGTGCAACCATGTACAGACGTAAGTAAATTTACTTACATGATTCATTACCTTGTAACTAGTGAATTAATTACTATTGTACCTTGTTCAGCTATCAAAACTTTGGGGCCCAGTTTCTGGACCCTATATATACCTCTGTAATCTGCAAATACCTTTGTAACTTGTCATGATTGTGACCATCTGAGTTCCTTACCTTTGTAACTTGCTCAGCTATCAAACTTTGAGGTCCAGTCCCTGGACCCATTATGTACCTCTGTAATCTTTTGACTACCGCCCACAGGATGGGTATGGGGTGCATAATAAAGATATCAAACTAAAAAAAACTAACTTAAGTTCCCCTCTGGCTTTATGGCACTATGTTCTGGCACACTAATTCCCTTGTTTTTGACTCTGTATAACTGTTTTCTGCCTGGTTTGTTGCGAGCACTGGAGGGATGTACCTTATAAGATCACTGGCACAGTTTTAAGGTTCTAGCACGTAGAGGAGACCGCGAAAAACACGAAAAAACACGGAACACGGTACACGGAAACACGGAACAAGACGGACGCGTGACGAGGAGTCACCAGCTCTAAATCCTCACAAAAATATATTGCATGATACCCTGTCTCCTGCATTCCACACCTGTCACAACTCCCATCCTTAACTATACCCATCCTGTAATAATATTGGTAGAATTACCGACAATATGTTAGTAAAGGACACAAATGCACTAATGTGACATTTTTTTGGCACGTTTCGCTCCAGGGCTTTCTACCGAACGGCTTGAGAAAGCTCCTGAGAGCAACGTGCCACAATAAATGTCACATTAGTCATTGTGTCCTTTACTAATATACCCATCCTAAATAAAGCTGCTTTTGATGCCACCGCTCCATGTAAGAATTTATACATAAGTTCTTGATCCCTGGATCTCAACAACAAACCCTTGAATCCCTTCCATATATTGCTCCAATCATACATAGGGTATTCCCCTACACCTTCTTCTACACTTTTACCCCACCTAAGTTTCTCCATATCACTTGCAGCTAACTTATGAACATTTTTTATCACCATTATATTTCTCAAGAGATCCCAACACTGCCCCAACATCTTGCCTCCCCACCACCTACCTAATTCTTCTGACACTTTACCCCCCCGCCCTGCCTCTACCCCACCCCACCTTATAACACATCTTTTAACATACATACATATTACTCTACGCTCTATTGCTATTAGCCCCAAACCCCCCATCTCCACCCTATTTCTAACTATCTCTTTTCTAATCCATGGTTTTCCAAACGCCCATATGTATCAAAACACTTTAATCTCCAGCGTGTGTGTCTTCTTGCCTTAATGGGTATATCACCGCTACATGCCAAATCTTACTATATATCAATGTATTTACTGCTATCACCCTCTGCTGTAATGTAAGATCCCCTGGCCTCCATCCCTTCATTCTATCCATTGCGATTTTCACTATCCTACCTGAATTTACACCACGCGCTTCCACTTCATTACTCATATATATTATTCCACATATCTTAATGTTTTCCACTAGTATCCACCCATGCCTCTCGCCCAACCTCCCCCCCACCCATTTACCTACCTCCAATAATCATGATTTGGCCCCATTTACCCTCATTCCTGTTGCTCTACAAAAAACCTCTATTATACGTCCAACGGTGATCAGTCCATCTACGCTTCCTACGAGCACTGTAGTATCGTCCACGTATCCCACTATCCCTGCACCTCACTCGCTTCCTCCACCCCTTCCCCCCCCACACCCTCCTTTACTAGTCTGTAGAATGGATCTTGCATGCATGCAAATAGACATTGCGACAGAGGGCATCCCTGCCTTAATCCCTTTTCCATTTTTACCATTCTCCCCACATGGCCATTCACCTGCACTCTTAATAAACATGCCCCTTTATACACTGTTTCAACCCATCCTACCACTTCCTCCCCAAACCCCTGGTGTCGCATATGCCCTTCTCCAATCTAATGCTAATACCCCCCTCTATGCTATTCTTTATATACTTTTTAATTCTTTCGTGACCACTTATCATGCTTCTCCCTGGTATTCCACACTGCCCTTCCTCAATCACTCCTCCTAGCACTTTTTTCAACCTATTTCCCAATACTTTCGCGAAAATCTTATAATCCGCATTCATCATTGCTAAAGGCCTGTAATTGCTCATTGTTACCCCTGTTCCCCTTTTTAACCAACACCACTACGCCCATGCATTGATCAGTTCCTAAGCATCCCTCCTCCTTCATTGTGTTAAAGAGCCATACCAAACATTCCCTTAATACATTCCAATATATCCTATAGAATTCATTAACTATGCCGTCTATCCCTGGAGCCTTTCCCTTACTTAACCCATCCACCGCCTCCCATATCTCTTCCTCACCAACTGGACCTTCCATACTTACTCGTTCCCTCTCTCCCACCTTTGCACTTATTCCCTCCATAATCGTTCTTCTCTCTGTTATGCCTACCCCATCACTTCTCCAATACCTCTCGAACCATTTATCCACGTAAACACCCATCGCCTCAGTCGTCTTTAATCTTCGCCCCTGCACATAACTCTCAAACGACTCCTCCACTTCTATGCTATTTACAGTCATACCGTCCCTCCTTTTCCTACATTTGTTCAAAACATACTTCGAAGGCCTGTCGCCC
>WNWK01033922.1:0-10000 GCA_009830355.1 Cherax destructor | reverse complement strand
CTCGGCTATGAGGCTCTCCAATACCCCTTCCAAAGACATATTAGGGATGGCTTCCCCTGTACCTTTCTCCTCTTCTGCTGTTTCTCTTTGCTCCTCTGTAGCTATCGTAGGGAGTGTTTGACATGTCCCTGCGCTGCCCTCCACTATCTCACTCCATGACAGGGTAGTTGACTCTTGCCCCATTGCACAGCAATGCACAGCATATTAGGGGCTTTTGGCATGTACATCTCATTAATAACTATATTTTTTGTCTACCATGTATCATTGTACCATGTCTCAATAAAGTATTATTATTATTGTAGTTGTTCCCTGTCCTTCTTCCATCTTGCTTGATTGATTTATCTCCTCAAATCGTTGCTGCCCTCTCTTTGGACAATTCGCTGCTACTTATTCAAATGCCCCACATGTACAGCACGTCCGCCGTTGACCCACGTACGTTACATACACCTGAGTCCTGAACTCAGGCATTACTACGTATGATGGTATGGGTCGCCTGATGGACATCTTCAAAGAATAAGACCCCTCCATGAGTCCTTTGAAGGGTCCCTCATGCCACTTTCTCACGTTTGCGGCATGTACAATCCCATATTCCTTGAAGACTGCTGTTAGATCCACTGGATCCGCCTCGAAAGGAACGTTTTGCACCCTTATCCACGTATAGGACCGGAAGACGTCCCTCAACCGCACCTCCATACTTGAGTTAACTGCGTATACTTGATCTTGATACTTGTCAACCAACCTTTCATACTGCTGTGATGACGACAGTTTCACGAATACCCTGGTTAAACCATTTAGGGCTACGCCATATAGGTCACCTATGTCGATCTTGTATGTATCCTTCAACACCATAGGTAGGACTGTAGCGGCTGTGGACGGGTGTAACATGCCCTTTACTATTTCAATACAGACAGTGTTGACTCGACGTCTGCCCGCTGCCGCCATGTTGGTGAAAATAAAGTTTCCTCTCGGCACCACCAGGAGGCAGAGCACCAATGACCGCCCAGTATGGTTGCTGGACGGGGAATACGTAGAGATTAAATTAGATTTTGCCACCGAAGTGGCTAGTTTATTGTGCACCCCATATCCATCCTGTGGACGGTAGCGCAAGAGCATATGGATACACAAAAGGCCTAGGCACTAGGCCCCAAAAGGGTTAACAATTGTACATTTGGATTTATATCTACATTTCACTTATCTGTTACAAGCAAATTTAGGAAATTTGCTTAGTATAACAGGTATCTTATTTTCATGAATAAGATATCTTGACATGTCACTTAGGTTATTATACTGTCTATCTCTATATTCCTCAATAAGTGGACAATTAAGCACATAGTGTTCAAGACAGTGACCATATGCCTGATCACATAATTTGCATTTAGTTTGATCATCATCTGTGTGTCTCCCAAACTGCCAGAAGTACTTGTAGCCAAGCCTAAGCCTGGCCACTACAACATCAGTCAGTCTGTTCACATTGCAAGTTGCTCCACAAACATGCCCATCTGTGCTCGCATTATCATGAGCACAGATAGGCACGTTCATGGAAATTAGATTTGGATTTATATCTACAGTTCACTTATCTGTTACAAGCAAATTGGACGTAGAGACTGTTTGTATATAGATGTTTATGTGTGTGTGTACTCACACACAGGCTCGATTCATAACTACTGGTCCCAAGTGTGTACTCACCTAATTGTGGTTGTAGGGGTTGATCTATAGCACTGAAAACTTAGCCATATTTCTGCCTAGTATTTGTTATAACAAAAAAAGGCACAATACCGTGACTGGAACAATACACAAATAACCCGCATATAGATCTTAGAGAGGAGTTTACCACCACGTTTCGGTTCGACTTGGACCATTTACGGTCCAAGTCAGACCGAAACGTCGTCGTAAACTCCTCTCTTCTATGTGCGGGTTATTTGTGTAGTATGTGTTATCATTTTAGCCAATTTGTAGCCAGTTTTGATGGTGTGTTTAGCCAGGCAATGGGTTGGAGAGTCTTGTGGCAACACTGATGATAATAGTCCGGCTGGGACTCACTGCTGACATCATCCCCACAACAAACTCCACAAGTACTCTCAAGTACTACAACAAACTCTTGGTCTCTGCACTCGACAGGCGAGTGACTTTCCCTGTCTCCTAATATCATGCTTATTTTTACCCTATAATCTATCTTGTCCATAATTACTATCGCATTTGCTTTGTCTGCTTTCGTAAGGTGAAGTCCAGGATCTTTCCTTAATTCATGGTATAACTTAACAAATGTTTGATGACAATTGTGTTGTAGAGGTGTGAGCTCGCTCACACCTCTACAACACTATTGTCATGAAGCTCACACCTCTACAACACTATTGTCATCAAACATTTGTTAAGTTATACCATGAATTAAGGAAAGATCCTGGACTTCACCTTACGAAAGCAGACAAAGCAAATGCGATAGTAATTATGGACAAGGTAGATTATAGGGGGAAAATAACGTATTATAAGACAGGGTAACTGACGAGCTCCATAATTAATTTTCTCACACATCAACAGGGAAGAAATAAATCATCGTGATATGGAGTTTCGTTGCCACACGTTTTAAATGTATGTGTTCACTGATATTGCTGCTTAGAATACCTAGGTTAGGTTAGCAAAGGAAGTTTATTTAGGGGATGATTACAATTGTCTTACATAGTAACATACGTGTACATTTCCTAGGATAACCCAAAAGTCAGTGGCATTTACAGTGGGGTCTGTGACCCCTGTCAAGTATTTGAAAGTATATTTTGTTAAAATAGTGTCATGAAGAAGAATCTACATGACATTGTGTAAGAGCTAGACGTAGGGTCCAGGAGCCAGAGCAGATAGACTGCATCAATCTGCTGTTATTTCCACAAGATACAGTACTATATAGTTTTACAAGATTGGATAACATTTGACAGTAGTACCTATAGAAAGGCCTTGCTTATGCTGAGCTTTTCAGGCAAGATAAAATTAAAACTAATAAAACATAATATACATAATAAACATTGCAACTATGTGTATACAATGACATTAAGGTGACATTATTTCCAATGAAGATAAACATACACACATGAGAGTA
Organism: Cherax destructor; assembly: GCA_009830355.1. Lineage (NCBI taxonomy): Eukaryota > Metazoa > Arthropoda > Malacostraca > Decapoda > Parastacidae > Cherax > Cherax destructor. The sequence goes on along the minus strand of WNWK01033922.1, from coordinate 6,915 downwards.
AATTAAATGTATAGTATGTACCTGATAATAAGATAAATGGAATGTCCTTAAATATAGGCAAATAATAATTATTGCATAACTATGGGCTTTCTGCATGCATGACCAAAAGTTACCTATCTCTGTGCAGACATTGTGTCATGTGGAAATGACTTTTGACATTGAGTTAAAGTCCAGCCAAATCTGGTATGTTATCAGATAGTCTTTTATATTAGTTGACATGTAATTTAATAACCATACATAATGATTTAAGTGGACCCCCGGCTAACGAACAAAATTCATTCCAGAAGCCTGCTCAAGTGCCATTACCGAACGAATTTACTTCCTTAAGAAATAATGTCACGTAGGTTAGTCTATTTCAGACCCCCAAAAATACACTTCCACAAGCACTTACAATATTATACTTACATAATTGTACGATTTCCGGGGTTTTCGTTAGCCAGGGGTCCACTGTAGTACACTGATGCAGTGGTTGGAGAAGTGGCAGATGCAGTTTAACATAGACAAATAAAAAGTTCTATGCTTTGGAAAGGAAAATAACCATGACACTTATAAGCTAAATAATTTAGATCTTAATATAACTGATTGCAAAAAAGATTTAGGAGTTCTGGTTAGCAGTAAACTAAAATCAAGACAGCAGTGCATAAGTGTTTGCAATAAAGCAAATAGAATTCTTGGCTTTGTATCAAAAATTATAAATAACAGGAGTCCTCTGGTTATTCTTCAACTCTATATTGCTGTATAATCCTACGGGTTAAGCGCTCCACATGATTATAATTATAATTCAACTCTATAGTACTGTACAGTAGGGATGTATCAGATATCCGTATCCGCATCCCCAGAGCATCCGCATAAATTCTTACATCCGCATCTGTATTTTTTCTAAATGAGACATCCGCATCCGTATTTTTCTAAACGAGATATCCGCATCCGTATTTTTCCTAAATGAGACATCCGCATCCACGTCCGCATCCGTAATCACTATTAAATAAATATCCACATCTGCATCCGCATCCGGGCCAAACAAAGCGGATGTGGCGGATATTATAACCTAAATTACAGAGCTTGCATGTTTGTTTCCCACAAACTTGTTCTTATGAATTACAAATTAACATTGCAGCTTCAAATATTATAACTTAATGACCTGTGCAGAGAGAGAGAGAGAGAACATAAGAAAGGAGGAACACTGCAGCAGGCCTCTTGGCCCATACTAGGCACGTCCTTCACAATCCACCCCACTAATAGAATATTTTCCCAACCAAATTTTCAATTCTATCCAAGAAATAAGCTTTGATAATTATATTTACTCATGTGCAAGTCCCACTCAAAACCAACCCCTCTCACTCATGAATTTATCCAACCTAAATTTAAAACTACCCAAGGTGCTAGCTTCAATAACCCTTCTAGGCTGATAAATTAGACACATATGCAATGGAAATAAATGGTATAAAATACCGACACAATGGAAAAATAAACACAATAAAGGATCACATTATACTGCTTATATGTTTATTAGACACATATACGTACATTGAAAATTAGGTTGAGCAAATATTCTGTTAGTTTACCTGGAGTTTACCTGGAGAGAATTCCAGGGGTCAACGCCCCTGCGGCCCGGTCTGTGACCAGGCCTCATGTTGGACCAGAGCCTGATCAACCAGGCTGTTACTGCTGGCCGCACGCAGTCGAACGTACGAACCACAGCCTGGCTGGTCAGGTACCGACTTTAGGTGCCTGTCCAGTGCCTGCTTGAAGACAGCCAGGGGTTTGTTGGTAATCCCCCTTATGTATGCTGGGAGGCAGTTGAACAATCTTCGGCCCATGACACATATTGTGTTGTCCCTCAACGTGCTAGTGGCACCCCTGCTTTTCATTGGGGGGATGTTACATCGCCTGCCGAGTCTTTTGCTTTCGTAGGGAGTGATTTTCGTGTGTAAGTTTGGTACTAATCCCTCGAGAATTTTCCACGTGTATATAACAATGTATCTCTCCCGCCTGCGTTCTAGGGAGTACAGGTTTAGAAACTTCAAGCGTTCCCAGTAATTGAGGTGGTTTATCGCAGTTATGCGTGCCGTGAAGGTTCTCTGCACATTTTCAAGGTCAGCAATTTCACCTGCCTTGAAAGGTGCAGTTAGTGTGCAGCAATATTCCAGCCTAGATAGAACAAGCGATTTATAAAGTGTCAACATGGGCTTTGCATCCCTGGTTTTGAAGGTTCTCATTATCCATCCTGTCATTTTTCTAGCAGATGCGATTGCTACGGTGTTATGGTCCTTGAAGGTGAGATCCTCTGACATGATCACTCCCAGGTCTTTGACATTAGTTTTTCGCTCTATTGTGTGGTTGGAATTAGTTTTGTACTCCGATGAGATTTTAATTTCCTCACGTTTTCCGTATCTGAGTCATTGAAATTTCTCATCATTGAACTTCATATTGTTTTCTGCAGCCCATTTAAAGATTTGGTTTATGTCTGCTTGGAGTGGGATGGATTGTGAAGGACTTGCCTAGCATGGGCTAACAGGCCTGCTGCAGTGTTCCTCCTTTCTTATGTATCTTTATTGAGGAAACGTTTCGCCACACAGTGGCTTCATCAGTCCATACAAAAGAGAATCGTGAAGAACAGGAGGAGTTTGAGGTGGTCAGTCCCCCTGCCTGGAGTACTGTCTGACACAGTAACATCTTGGTATCTTAACCCTTTGACTGTCGCAACCCTCAATCCTGAGTGCTCTCCTGTTGTCGCAAAATTTAAAAAAAAAAAAAAAATTATTATTTCTTATGAAATGATAGAGAATCGTTTCCCGATGGTAAAGACACCAAAAGTTTGAAATTTGATTGAAAACTCACAGAATTACGCTCTCGCGAAGTTAGTGATCTCAGCAATATATACGCATCGGCAATTTCGCCGACTTTGACCCCTATTTTCGGTAAATTCCATTGTTCCAGTTGACCAAACTCATAGATATTTCTTTAGAACTCCATTTGTTCTATCGATTGAGTACAAGAAACCACCAATTTATCGATTTCAACTACCCAATAAAGTGATCAGAAATTGGCAATTTGGCCAATTTCATGCAAAATAAAAAAGTTGTCAATTTCAAAATAGGGTCCAGAATAAACAATGCAGACATTCCTGGCACTAAAATAAGATGTTATCTGTTCATTAGTCACGTCTTTAGGCCCCTCTTATATTACTTTTGCTTTCTATTTTGATTTTTTATTCACACAAAAAATAGAAGATTTACCATTATGCAGATTATTGCATTATTGTAAAAATGGTATAAATAATATCAATGCACTTGTGAAAGAATATTAGACTCACCAATTGATGTGTATTGAACGCGTGGCGTGATTTGTTTACTCTTGAACATTTGCAAAAATCGAACATTTCTCCTACTTTGAGCTCAATTTAAAGGTTGTTTTCATCATAAAACTAATCAAAATCATCTATATTTCTGTAGTATGTTGTCCATTCTATCAAATGAGACCATAAAAAAGAGAATACAACCATAAATACTATACGAAAATACACCTCAAAGTCGGCGTTTTAATCCAAAAAAATAGTCGGAGTTTTTTTTTCTCATTATGTACTGCTTGCTGCAGGATTTTTTTTATACTGCGCACACTGACCACACAGACCCATTCTCTCATATGTGGGCCTACCAGCTTTCTCCCGTTTGATTTGAAGCTGCTAGAATTTAGGCGTATTGATACGTCCAAAACAGTGGCTCGTAAGACGTATATATACGACCGAAACAGTCAAAGGGTTAATACAGGGAATTCTTCACTTGCCTAACCCTTGGGCACGACCTACTTCCACATTGGTCAAATGTGACACCTTCTACTACTGCTGCACAAATTAATGTCTTGGTCTGAAAAGTGGCAGATGAAGTTCAGTGTGGACAAGTGTAAGGTGCTAGTCCTTGGTAATGAAAATATCCCTCGAATTTATAAACTAGGTGAAGTAGAGCTTGATCATACAGAATGTGAAAAAGACTTGGGAGTCATTGTAAGCAAAAATCTAAAGCCAAGACAAAAGTGCCTAAGTGTGCGCAATAAGGCTAACAGATTACTAGGATTTATTTCAAGAAGTATAAGCAACAGAAGTCCAAAAGTTATTTTACAGCTCTATACATCACTAGTGAGACCTCATTTGGATTATGCAGCTCAGTTTTAGTATCCTTACTACAGGATGGATATAGATTCATTGGAGAACATACAAAGAAGAATGACTAAAATGATTTACAGTATAAGAAATCTCCCGTATGAAGATAGACTTAGAGCGTTTAATCTCCACTCTCTGGAGAGACGTAGAATGAGGGGAGATATCATCGAGGTGTACAAGTGGATGATGGGCATAAACAAAGGAGATATTAATAAAATACTGAGGATATCGAACCAAGTAAGAACCAGAAATAACGGATTTAAATTGGATAAATTTAGATTTAGAAAGGACATAGACAAGTACAGTGGTACCTCGACTTACGATATTTTTTCATTCCAGAATGCTGTTCAAGTGTCATTACCAAACGAATTTATCTCCTTAAGAAATGTTGTAAAATAGACTAGTCCTTTTAGACCCCCAAAATTACACTTACAAAAGCATTTAAAAAAATAAACTTACATACAAGGGTGAGTTTGGGGACCATCGTAAGTCGAGGTACCACTGTACTGGTTTTCGAACAGAGTTGTGGATGCGTGGAACAATCTTCCGAGTAGGGTGATAGAGGCTAGGACCTTGGGTGGCTTTAAAAAGAGATTGGACAAATATATGAGTGGGAGGGGCTGGGTTTGATTAGTGTCGTGAGTACGGGAGTAAATTCTTAGGTAGTGGTGGTTTTGATAAGGACTTGCTTTGTATGGGCCAGTAGGCCTTCTGCAGTGTTCCTCCATTCTTATGTTCTTATGTATATAAGTCACTTCTTCGCACATATGTTGTATTATTATCAAGATTGATGGACTGACAACATCGAGTCAAGGCTAAGGGATGATTACATCATTCTCTGTTGTATGGACTGATGAATCCACTGTGTGGCGAAACGTTTCCTCAATAAAGATACCCAAGTGTTTCATATGTGTCTAATTTATCAACTTGTCGGTTCTCTGAACCATTCATCTGCATATGTGTGAGAGACACACACAGTAACACAGTGGAGGTGTATAAATGGAAAACAGGAATTAATATAGGGATGTAAATAGCGTTTGATAAACATATTAGGTTGGATAAACACATGAGTGAGAGGGGTTGGATTTGAGTGGGAAAATATTGTTAGTGGGATGGATTGTGAAGGACATACCTAGTATGGGCCAACAGGCCTGCTGCAGTGTTCCTCCTTTCTTATGTTCTTATGGAGGAACACTGCAGAAGGCCTACTGGCCCATGCAAGGCAGGGCCTTATCAAAATCACCACTACCCAAAGCTACCCAAGAATTCACTCCCGCACCCACGACACCAAGTAAGTAAGTTTATTCAGGTATACACAAATACAGTTACATAGATTATCATACATAGCAGCATATGTGTAGAAAACCTAGGATAACCCAAAAAGTCAGACAGAGTGACTTATTTCCATTGGGTCCATCAAACCCATTCTCCTTTGTATTGGACTGAGATCTGTTTGTGACAAACAGATCTCAGTCACAAACAGATATGAGATGTGTTTGTGGCTTGATAAAGCCCACTGTGAAATCATCACTTGTCAGACTGTGTGAAGAGAGAAATGAAAAGAAACGCAAACAATCAAAGGACGATGAAGAACCAGTAAGAAACGAAGAAGAGAAGACTCAGCGCAAAAAACTACAGTGGTTGCAACATTAGTTGCTTCCAGCAGTGATGAAGAGGGAACCTCTGCAGAGTCTGCAGCAAGCAAAACCATGCAAGATATTATTGAGAGATATCATAAGGAGAAGAGAATTAGTGGAACAAGTGAAGACAGCTTGCAGTGGTGGAAGAGAATGAAGGGAGAGTACCCTGATTTGTCGAAAATTGCTTGCCAGTATCTGTGTTGCCCACCAAGCAGTGTTCCTAGTGAACAGTTGTTCAGTGTTGCCCACCAAGCAGTGTTCCTTGTGAACAGTTGTTCAGTGCTGCCCACCAAGCAGTGTTCCTAGTGAGCAGTTGTTCAGTGTTGCCCACCAAGCAGTGTTCCTAGTGAACAGTTGTTAAGTGCTGTTGGCCTCATTTATGACAACAAACGAAAACGACTTCTGGCAGAAAATGCAGGGAAACTGTTATTCTTGAAGAAAAAATCTTCCAATCATAAACTTTAAGTATTAAGCAAATGTCAATTGATTATGTAATAAAAGTATTATAAATAAAAGTATTATGTAATAAAAGTACAGTGGTACCCCGACTTACGATATTAATCCGTCAGAGAGGGCATATTTTAAAGCGAAACAATCGTAAAACGAATCAATTTTCCCCATAAGAAATAATGGAAATAAATTTAATCCGTCCAAGACTTCCAAAAGTAGTTAAATAAAATATTTTTTAGAACTTTTGGACATTAAATAATACAGAATTGAATAAAGAATACATAAATACATGCAAATATTGTACAATAACATGTCACTTACATTTATTGAAGAGTTGTTGATGTGTGGAGGACGGGAGGAGGGGAGGAGGGGAGAAGGTGGAGTAGTATGCTAGTGTTTGGAAGGGGAATCCCCTTCCATTAACACTGCAGGTGGTAAGTTCTTTTCTGGGGTTACTTCCCTTTTTCTTTGAATGCCACTAGGACCAGCTTGAGAGTCACTAGACCTCTTTCTAACAACAAATTTGTCCAGGGAGCTCTGTGTCTGGCGATTCTTTAACACATCCCTGAAATGACACACCACTGTGTCATTGTACAGGTTGCCAGCACGGCCTGCAACAGCATGGTTAGGGTGATATTCATCCATAAATGCTTGCACCTTGCTCCA
>WNWK01033921.1:0-20786 GCA_009830355.1 Cherax destructor | reverse complement strand
GAACACATACACATGAACCTAGGAACTAAGTCTCGCCCTTTCCCAAAATTCAGTTCGGTGGTAGTGCAGACATAAATATTCACACAGACACACAACACACACACACACACACACACACACACACACAAAAAAAAAAAAAAAAAGCACTTCTTCAGCCATAGAGTAGTTAGGAAGGGGAATAGTCAAACGAACGATAAAATGAAAGGGGAACCTTATTTTTAAAAAGGGAAAACTCATGGAGAAAGGAGAGAAGCCCCGAGCGGACAGCGAAGGGGGGGGCCAGGGCTGAGTCTCCCCCTCCCCCAAAATTAGGTGAAAAAATTTGGGGTAAATACACACACACATACACACACACACACACACACAAAAAAGGGGGAGGTGGTAAAGGGCAACTTGCCAACTAAATTTTCCCAAAGGCGGGGGGCCCCGGATAAAAATCTCTGGGGTTTGAGGGGGGGAGTAGGGGGCTCTGTGTACCATAAAAACAATCTTCAACAAAATCAAAAAAAAAGGGGGGCGACTCCCGGGTTGCGTGAAACAAATGTAGTCCCATTTTTAAAAAAAGAGACAGACCCCCAACATTAAACCCCAGACCAGTGTCATCCATGTATGCAAACTCAAGAAGATTATCAGGAGAAAGGGGGGACCACCTAGAAAGGAATGAGCTTATAAACGACAACCAACACGAATTCAGGACGGAAATCTTGTGTCACAAACCTACTATAATTCTATAAAAAAGTGACAACAGTAAGACAAGACAGGGGAGGTGGGTAGATTGCATTTTATTGCCTAAGAAGGCTTTTGAAACATTTTCCAAAAAGGGAAAATTAGTGAAAAGGGCTGAACCCCGGCAGGTAAAACCCGGGGGGAAAGGCACTCTTTTGGGTCAAAGAATATCGACGGGAAGGCATCACATTTTGGTAAGTCATGGGTGCCAGAGTGGGCGACTGTGAAGAGGGGGGTTCCCCGGGGTCAGTCCAGGACCGGGCATTTTTGGTATATGTGAATGACATGGGGGAAAAATAGACTCAGAAGTGTCCTTGTTTGCAGACGATGTGAAGTTAATGAGGAGAATTCAGTCGGAGGAGGACCAGGCAGGACTGTAGAGGAATCTGGACAAGCTGCAGGCCTGGTCCAGCAACTGGCTTTTGCAGTTCAACCCCACCAAGTGCAAAGTCATGAAGATCGGGGAATGGCAAAGAAGACCGCAGACAGAGTACAGACTAAGGGGCCAAAGACTACAAACTTCACTCAAGGAAAAGGAAATTGTATTGTGTATTATACCGAGCACATCTCCTGAGGCGCACATCAACCAAATAACTGCTGCAGCATATGGGCGACTAGCAAACCCAAGAATAGCGTTCCGACATCTCATTAAGGAGTCATTCCGGACCCTGTATATCGTACGTCAGACCCATATTGGAGTATGCAGTTTCAGTTTGGAACCCTAACCTGGCCAAGCACGTTAGGAAGCTAGAGAAAGTGTAAAGGTTTGGAACGAGACTAGTCCGGGAGCTAAGGGGTATGTCCTACGAGAGAGGTTAAGATAACTCGACTTGACGACACATGGAGAACGGGATGGACAAGGGAGACTTGATAACAACATATAAAATACTGAGAGGAATCGACAAGGTGGACAGAGACAGGATGTTCCAGAGATGGGACACAGCAACAAGGGGTCACAATTGAAAGTTGAAGACTCAGATGAGTCACATAAATGTTAGGAAGTATTTCTTAAGTCATAGAGTTGTCAGGAAGTATAATAGTCTGGAAAGTGAGGTAGTGGAGACAGGTACCGTACATAGCATTAAGAAGAGGTATAATAAAACTCATGGAGCAGGGAGTGGACAGAAAAGTGATGGAGTGAAGGATGATGAAGTTTTTTTTTCGGGCCACCCTGCCTTGGTTGGAATCGGCCGATGTGTTATAATATATATATATATATATATATATATATATATATATATATATATATATATATATATATATATATATATATATATATATATATATATATATATTATATATAATATATATAATATATATATATAAATACATATAATATATATAATATATAAATATATATATATATATATATATATATATATATATAAATTATACATTATTGTAACCATGAACGAGCAATAACAACACGCGCTAACCAATTATTCAAACCCATGTTGTATTGGCCCACCTCATGGTGAAGGAAAACCACATGATGCTTTAACCCACAGGACCACCAAATCCTACAAGAATGTCGCACCCGGCAGAGCTAAGTCTTTTACCGTCATCCGAGGACATATGGTGGTATGGGCGCCTTTGAGTTAATCTCATTCTACTCCGTTTGGTGTACTAGCCTCACGAGCAGCATGTATATATATATATATATTACTGTAACCATGAACGAGTAGTATTGATCAATAAAAACACAGTGCTAGCCAAGCATTGGAACCCATGTTGTTTTGGCCCGCCTCATGGTGAACGAAAACCACATGAGGCGGTCCAAAACAACATTGGTTTGAATCCTTGGCTAGCACATCTTGTTATTGATCATTACCACTCGCTCATGGTTACAATAATATATATACACTGTTCGTGAGGCTAATACACCAAACGGGGAGTAGAATGAAATTAGCTCAAAGGCACCCACACCACCGTATGTCCTCGGGTGACGGTAAAACATCTAGCTCTGCTGGGTGCGTCATTCTTATAGGATTTGGTGGTCCTGTGGGTTAGAGCATCATGTGGTTTTCGTTCACCATGAGGCGGGCCAAAACAACATGGGTTCGAATGTTGTGTGGGTTTTTTGGAGATAAAAGGTAGTCAAAGGGAAACTCCTTGTGGGTGGTAACAAGATATATTGAGTAGTGAGGAAGACCCAGCTGTTCCGTCGTGTAGGCCTACCGTGAGTGAGACTGAGAGTGGGCGCTTGGGGAAGCGTCCTACAGACGCGGCGCGTGAAATATATATATAAATATATATTTTTCGTTAGGTTCAGAATGATTTTTGCAAAACAACCTCTGGGAGTTTTATAAAAAAATTATTCTCTTCTTTAGTATTTTCTACAGGAGAAGGGGCTACTACCAGTGAGTGAGACTGAGTGGGCGCTTGGGGAAGCGTCCTACAGACGGGCGCGTGACGTCATAGCTGACGTCACAGGTAGCTATTCTAAGGATCTTAAATATCAATATAGCTGGTACTACACAAGTATATGCATATGGTACATATGCCATACATATGACACGAATCCTTGGCTAGCGCAGTGTTATATATATATATGTCGTGCCGATTAGGTAAAACTTGCGATTTTGGCTTAAATAGCAACGCTCACCTTGCCATATAAGACAAGCGAACTTATTTAATCTAAAAATTTCACTGATACGTTTAAAGATATATTTTTTCATTTATGTTAATGCAAAAATTAATAATTTTGCACCAAAAGAACCTTATAAACCTTACCTAACCTTATTATAAGAAGTGCAGTAAAATTTATCCTAATCTAACTAAATATATTTTAGATAAGTTTACAATAATTTAATAATAAACAAACACATTGAAATATATATTTTTCGTTAGGTTCAGAATGATTTTTGCAAAACAACCTCTGGGAGTTTTATAAAAAAAAATTATTCTCTTCTTTAGTATTTTCTACAGGAGAAGGGGCTACTACCGTGAGTGAGACTGAGAGTGGGCGCTTGGGGAAGCGTCCTACAGACGCGGCGCGTGACGTCATAGCTGACGTCACAGGTAGCTATTCTAAGGATCTTAAATATCAATATAGCTGGTACTACACAAGTATATGCATATGGTACATATGCCATACATATGACACGAATCCTTGGCTAGCGCAGTGTTATATATATATATGTCGTGCCGATTAGGTAAAACTTGCGATTTTGGCTTAAATAGCAACGCTCACCTTGCCATATAAGACAAGCGAAAATTTGTGTATGCAATAATTTCGCCAAAATCATTCTGAACATAACGAAAAAAATATATTTCATTGTGTTTGTTTATTATTAAATTAATGTTAACGTATCTAAAATATATTTAGTTGGGTTAGGCTAAATTAAATTGCGCTTGTTCTAATAAGGTTAGGTAGGTTTTCAAAGTTTCTCTTGGTACAAAATTTTAAATTCATACATTAACATAAATGAAAAAAATATATCTTTAAACGTATAAGAGAAAATTTTAGAAAGTACTTAATTTTAGATGAGTTCTTGCTAATTGACCAGTTTTACCTAATCGGCACGACATATATATATATATATATATATATATATATATATATATATATATATATATATATATATATATATATATATATATATATATATATATATATATATATATATATGTCGTGCCGATTAGGTAAAACTTGCGATTTTGGCTTAAATAGCAACGCTCACCTTGCCATATAAGACAAGTGAAAATTTGTGATGCAATAATTTCGCCAAAATCATTCTGAACATAACGAAAATATATATTTCATTGTGTTTGTTTATTAATTTAATTAATGTTAACGTATCTAAAATATATTTAGTTGGGTTAGGCTAAATTAATTTGCGCTTGTTGCAATAAGGTTAGGTAGGTTTTCAAAGTTTCTCTTGGTACAAAATTAAAATTTTTTACATTAACATAAATGAAAAAATATATCTTTAAACGTATAAGAGAAAATTTTAGAAAGGACTTAATTTTAAATGAGTTCTTGCTAATTGGCCAGTTTTACCTAATCGGCACGACATATATATATATATATATATATATATATATAATGTCGTGCCTAATAGGTAAAACTGGTTATTTAGCAAGAACTTATTTAATCTAAAAATTTCACTGATACGTTTAAAGATATATTTTTTCATTTATGTTAATGCAAAAATTAATAATTTTGCACCAAAAGAACCTTATAAACCTTACCTAACCTTATTATAAGAAGTGCAGTAAAATTTATCCTAATCTAACTAAATATATTTTAGATAAGTTTACAATAATTTAATAATAAACAAACACATTGAAATATATATTTTTCGTTAGGTTCAGAATGATTTTTGCAAAACAACCTCTGGGAGTTTTATAAAAAAAAATTATTCTCTTCTTTAGTATTTTCTACAGGAGAAGGGGCTACTAGCCCATTGCTCCCAACATTTTAGTCGCCTCATTCGACATGAATAACTTACGGAGGAAAGATTCTTTTCCACTTCCCTATGGAAAACAGAGGAAATAAAGAAGAACAAGAACTATTAAGAAAAGGAAGAAAAAACTAGATGTGTGTATGTATATACATGTTTGTCCATGCCTGTGTAGTGTGACCTAAGTGTAAGTAGAAGTAGCAACAGTACCTGTTATCCAGCATGTTTTGAGACAGAAAAAAAACCACAAGCAATCCTAACATCATGTAAAACAGTTACAGGTTTCTGTTTCACACTCACTTGGCAGGACGGTGGTACCTCACTGGGTGGTTGCTGTCTACCAATCTACTACCTACAGTTTTATAACTGTAGTGTAATACTCAAATAACTCACACATAGGGGAGAAGAGCTTACGATGAAGTTTCGGTCCTACTTGGACCATTTACAAAGTCACACTAAGAAAAAGGAGAGAAGGAGGAAGTATATATAGGCCAGCAGACAAGGATGGGACAAGAGAGGTAGCAGGAAAGGAGGAAGAGAGGTAGTAGTAGTGGAGTCAGTCAAATACTAAGAAATAGGAGCACTGCAAGGGAGCTAGCGGCCCTCAAATGGTAGAAACAAGAACACAGAGGGGATGAAATAATAATAATGGACCAAATACCCAAGGCAGAAGAAAGAAAACCCAAACGAGACAGAGGAAAGAGGAAAAGGGAAAAGGGAAAAAGAAGAGATTCAGCATTTTACAATGTAAAGGGAGAGAAAGGCATCTACAGAGACAAAGCCAAGACTAAGATTCATACAAGGAAAGTTGTTTATAAGGGAGGATTCAACCAGACAGCGACTGTGAAAGTTAGAAGTAGGGTAGACAGTTTTAGCAGATGACCAGTCAATAGGATGACTGTGATCTCTGACATGACAGAAAAGAGCATTGTTGGAGTTGGCAAGCCTAACACTACTTTTGTGCTCTCTGAGTCTGTCAGAAAGAGAACGGCCAGTGTAAGCACGCCTCTAACAAGACAGTGATGGAGTGAATGATGATAAAAGTTTTTCTTTTTCGGGCCACCCTGCCTTGGTGGGAGACGGCCGATGTGTTAATAAAAACAAAAACCACGTGGGGGAATAGAATGATAGCTCTAGGCCTTTCGTGTTGTCAAAATGGTTGGTAAAAATATTAACTCCTTTGCTTGGCAACTTCTCTGAAGCCCACTTAAAAAACAATGTTGATCTCATCGACAAATTGCAAAATATCAACATGTCTGATGATTTTACACTAGTAAATTTTGATGTCACTGCGTTGTTCACGAGAGTCCCTGTTCCCGACTTGCTATCTTATTTGTAAGAAGAATTGGATGAGTTATCTTTGCCTTTTGATAAAAATACCATTACTGAATTGCTCAAAGGCAGGGAATGACCATGGGTAATCTGTTGTCCCCCCTATTGAGCAATCTGTATATGGAATTTTTCGAGACTAGACTGTTGAAAGATATCCTGCCATGTAGAGTTAAATGGTTCAGATATGTGGATGACATCTTGTGTCTTTGGCCAAATGATATGGTCCTTGATACATTTTTACCAAGACTTAATTAACGCTTTAGTCCCGTCTATTAAATTCACCGTGGAGAAAGAGGTGGACTGTAAACTTCCATTCTTAGATGTGTTGATACACCGAATGTATGATACTCATACATTCACTACTATTCCAACCATGAGACTAGAGTCAAAAGGAGTGTATCTCTTACTATGTTTTTGAGAGCCTATAGTGTGCAGTCCGGTGTTCCTAGATGAAGAAATCAGGAAAATATTTGACATTGGCACGAAACTGCCAATGTCAATGTTTGTTTAATTTGCCTTGCTGGCAGCTAAGAAAACTTATTATAGAACAGAACCCAGGATAACACCTCAGACCAAGAATGTGCTGGTCCACCCATACAATGAGAATTGATCTATCCTGCCGAATGCCATTAAAAGATTTAATATACAAGTAGTTTTTAAAAATTCACGGACTGTTAGAAGCATTCTGATAAAGAATTCAACCCCAATAGCATGTTGGTTGTGTCTACAGAATTGGTTGCAATGGTTGCAATCTCTCATATTTGGGACAGACTGGAAAATCTTTAGAAGTTAATATATCACAACACCGTTATTCGATACGTATACCACAGGCGTTGAACTCGATTTTCAACCACATTAGAGCTTGTAAAAAGCCAGCAAGAGTGATCTTCCCTTGTTCCTCTTGACTTGAAAGGAATATTGTAGAATCGGCAATTATTAAGCATGATAGGCAGTCATTATACAATATCAGTGGCGGGTTGTTCAAATTAAATGCGTTTTTAGTTGAGACAATAGTACACAGTCAAAAATTTGGCTCTAATACGAATGCATTAGACTGTCTTGAATGTTGTGCCACACTGAGGAATTAGGGCCTATTTTTCATGCATTTTCTGAAGGTTGAACCAGGTTTGCCTCAGAATCATGTGGGATGAATAACTGTGGCTGTCTTCCTAGTAATTACAGATGCCTCCCTCTTTAAATGAGTTTATTTTAATGAGCCCCGTTTCCTTTGTATAACTTATATTATTATTATTATTATAAAAAAAAGAAGCGCTAAACCACAGGGGTCATACAGCGCAGCAGGGTAGGGCAGGATGCAGGGAGAATGGGTTGTAAGAGGGAGATGGATGATTAGTAGGGTATGGAGTGCAGCAGGACAGTGGATAGTGTAGGGATAGAGGGTAGCAAGAGATTGAGGTAGAAGGGACTGAGGGAGGTGCTAGAGGTATAATCTTCAGAGTTCGTGTAGTAAGTCAGTTGCTGTCAAAAAGTTAATGAGAGAGTCAGGATTAAAGGAGGGTCCATCTGCAAGAAGGGAAGGTAAAGAAAGGGCCGCAGAGCGAAGACGCCGTTGGAGGTAAATTCTGCGTGCTCGTTGATAGAGTGGGCAATCCAACAGAATATGGCGAACAGACACTGGAACCTGACAATGCTCAGAGAGGGGCAGGGAGCCTCTCCATGAGATACCCGTGTGTAAGACGAGTGTGGCCGATGCGAAGACGGGAGAGTGTAGTCTTCCAACCTCGACATTGGTGACAAGAAGAAGGACAGAAACCTATAACCGGTTTAATTGAATGAAGTTTGTTATTTAGCAGGTCAGACCAGCGTTGTTGCCAACGGGTGCGAAGGTGAGTAGCAATGACTGCAAAACAGTCCGTGAATGGAACACCTCTATATGAAACTGGAAGGTCATGTACTGCTGACCGCGCAGCAGTGTCTGCCTGTTCATTGCCCTGTACGTCAACATGACCAGGGACCCAACAAAAAACAATATCTTTGTGTTTGCTAGAGATACGGCATAACCAAAGTTGGATACAAAGAACTGGGGGGTGAGGTGTATCAAATTTTTGGATAGCCTGTAAAGCACTAAGGGAGTCTGAAACTACCACAAATGGTGACACAGGCATAGATGCAATACGGACAAGTACCACAAGAATGGCATACAATTCAGCTGTAAATATGCTAGCCGAGGATAATAGATGCCCTCGCACGACGCTGTCCGGGAAGACTGCTGCGAATCCGACACCGTCTGAGGACTTAGAACCATCGGTGTATACTGCGATGGCATGGGAATGATAACAAAAGTGGTCTAGAAAAAGAGAGCGATTCCGTAGGTAGTTGGGCTTTCGCGCAAGGCAGAGAAAAAGAACAGACACGGACAGCAGGAACTTCCCAAGGGGGTAGGGGAAATGGAGATGCCACATGAACATAGAAGGGTAGTAGCTGAAGGGAAGACAAGAGCGAATGTAGATGAAGAGAAAAGGGACGAAGTAAACAGGGTCGACGAACAAATAAAGAGCGTCTACTAACATCTGTGACAATTCTATACATGGAAGGATTGTGGAGATCATGAGAGTGAACATAATAGCAAAGGCAATGTGCATCACGATGATTGAACAAGGATGGAATGTTCGCTTCTACATAGAGGCTCTCAACCGGGGAAGAGCAAAATGCACCAAGGCATAAACGCAATCCCTGGTGTTGGATGGGATTAAGGCTGGAAAGAGTAGCAGGGAAGGCCGCCGAATATATCTGGTCACCATAATCGAGTTTCGATAAAATTAGGGCTGAATGCAGGCGAAGGAGAGTTCTATGATCAGCCCCCCATGAAAGATGTGCTAGGGTTTTAAGGAGGTTCAGCCGGCTATGACAAGTCGCCTTCAGAGAGGTAATGTGAGGTTTCCAGGACAATCGACGGTCAAACAGGAGGCCGAGAAACCTAACTGTATCACGTTCTGGGATACGTGAGCCATATAGGTATAATGGATGATCAGAGGCCACTGAACGTCTAGTAAACGTAATTTGATGAGTTTTTTCCACTTGAAAATTTAAACCCGTGAGTGGTGTCCCAATCGGAAACCTGGTTGATGGCATGCTGGAGGAAAACTGCAATGAGGTGACAGTCAGCACCCACACAAGCTATAGCAAAGTCATCCACATAAAGCGATGACCAAATGTTGGATGGGAGAACAGATGCCAGATTATTTATAGCAAGGAGAAAGAGTGTTGTGCTCAGAATACATCCCTGTGGGACACCTTCAGCTTGGACAAACTCCGGGGAAAGCACATTACTAACCCGGACACGGAAATGTCTTTCAGTTAAGAAGGCCTTAAGGAAAAATGGTAGATTGCCACGGAGGCCTAAGGAGTGGGCCTGGGTTAAGATATTACACCTCCAAGTTGTGTCATAAGCCTTCTCAAGGTCAAAAAAGATGGCGATAACCGAGTGGTTATTAGCAAAGACATTACGAATATACGTATCTAAGCACAGTAAGGGGTCAATGGCAGAACGGCCCTTACGAAAGCCATATTGACTAGTGGAGAGATTACTGTGCATCTCTAAATACCACATCAAACGTCTATTAACTAGACGTTCCATCACCTTGCAAACTGCACTGGTAAAAGCGATGGGACGGTAGTGGGAGGTATCATGTCCTGTAGCACCCGGTTTGCGAAAAGGGAGAACAATAGCAGACTTCCACAGCTGGGAAATAACTCCTTGCGACCAAATAAGATTAAAGAGTCGTAAGAGGACAGCAAGAGCAGACTGATGTAAATGCTGTAGCATACGAATATGTATGCCGTCTGGCCCAGCTGCCGATGATCGGCAAGCAGAGAGTGTTGCCTCCAGTTCTTGAAGGGTAAAAGGCACATTATAAGATTCTTCCCTGAGAGAAGAAAAATCTAAGGGCTTTAACTCGCTAGCAGACTTAGAAGAAAGAAACGAGGTGGCATAGATGGAGCCCCTGAGAAATGCGGACCAGATGATTACCAATTTCAGTGGCAACGGCAAGACTGTGTGCTATATCGACACCGGCCACCCGAAGAACAGGAGCCGGGTCGGGGGAGAATTTACAACATAATTTCCGCACTTTCTTCCAGATTGCACTCATCGAGGAAGCTGAAGTGACGGTGGAAACGTAATCCCGCCAGCAAGTGCGTTTAGCGTTGTGTATGACACGGCGAGCAATTGCTCTCTGCTTAAAATCAAGGAGTCTCTCTATGGTTCTGTTGTACCGGTACCTGCCCCATGTAGCGCGTTTCAAACGTACATCCCGAGCACAACCAGGAGACCACCAAAGGCACACACTTCTGAGAATGCTTGCCTGAGGTTTGGGATAGAATGTGAAGCTCCGGTGAAGACGGATGACGAGAAGAGATGTAAAACCTCATCAATGGAGGAAGAAGAGCTTCATGAAAGGCAGTACGATGTGCATAAAGGTCCTATTTCGCGCGGTCAAATTGCCAGCGTGGGCTACGAGGAGGTGGAGAATACGAAGGGGACATGAGGATGATTGGAAAATGATCGCTGACATGTAAGTCCGGGAGGACAGACCAGGTGAAGTCAAGGACAGTTGAGGAAGAGCAGCTGGAGAGATCGATGCAAGAGAAAGAATGAGTTCGAGGATCAAAATGGGTGGGAGTACCCGTATTTAAAACATGGAGGGGAAGAGAAGCTAGAAATGCCTCCGACTGAAGGCCATGGGACTCACAGTGCGACCCCCCAACCAGAGAAGATGGTGTGCATTAAAATCGCTAAGTAACAGAAGCGGTGGTGGCAAGGAAGAAACCAGAAAATTAACATCTGGGATAGACAATGCCCGAGAAGGGGAGAGATATAAAGAACAGTGTGTATACCACTTATTCAAGTGGATATGGGCTGCAGTGTAATGTAGAGCAGAATGAATATAGAGCTGATAGTTTGGAATACCAGTGCGTATAAGAAGAGAACTTTCGTTAAATTTTCCATCGGAAAAAGGATTCGATGAATATAACAAATCATAGCCCGAAAATGGACGGATAACAGCGGATTGTAATTTGGGTTCTTGCAAACAGACCCCAATGGGGGAAAACTGGGAGAGCAACACCCGAAGCTCACACCGGTTACCCATGAGGCCTCTGATATTCTACTGCAAATAAGCCATGATTTATGAAGAGAAAGATACAAGTCGAAGTTAGAGGTATCTATGGACTAGGGTTAGAAAAGTCCACGTTTGGAGGCAGTGGAAGACGTGTAAGCATAAAGGGAGTGGGACGCTGTGAAGGAAGGAGGAGTGTAGACAGAGAAGAGAGAGGAGGAGGAACCGGAGGTGGAGTGGTGTCCATCAACGTTCCAGTCCCTGTAATATATTCTGCGATAGCTTCCAGCGTTTCGTAAGACAAAGATGCAGAATGTGGGACCACATTAGAGATGGAAGTAGGAGGGTGAGCAACAATCGGGGAGACTATAGACTGTACTAAAGTATAGGGCGAGGAGATGGAAGAGGAAACTGTCGAAGGGGTTTGGGAGGGGACAGGAATGGAAGCGACAAGGGGGGGGTCAGTCAAAGAAGGAAGAAACTTGGGAGGGGACAGGGGATGGAGGTATTGAACGAGGAGGAGGATGAACCTCCACACACGTTACAGAACTGGTCGGAGGTGAAGAACCCGGCAATGGAGATTTTTTGCTGGACTTATGAGAGGA
The DNA here is from genome assembly GCA_009830355.1 of Cherax destructor. Lineage (NCBI taxonomy): Eukaryota > Metazoa > Arthropoda > Malacostraca > Decapoda > Parastacidae > Cherax > Cherax destructor. Next base: position 8,639 of record WNWK01033921.1, on the reverse strand, counting down.
AGAGGGGCAGTGAGGATTAGGTGTTGGACGAGGGCATGCAGACACAGAACTGTGCGAGTGAGTAGAGGAAGGGGTGAGGACAGTATGGGATGCCGAGGTAGGGACCTCGGAGCCAAGAACAGCAAACGAATTCGAGACAGGGGTGACTGAGGATGGGGCGACCACTGAGGAGTTGGGACCCCAGAAGTGGGGGGACGTTTAGCAATGCGAAAATAGGAAATATGGAGAAGTCTCCCTTGAAGGCGTAGATGAGAGACGGATGTGCCTCACGACAGTTAAGGCAAGAGGGACGTAGATTACAAGAAGGACTGGCATGGTCGTCGGCACCACAGACTGGGCATTCGGCCATGGACCTGCAATATTTCGCCGGATGACCAAAACGCCAGCAGTTTCTACACTGTTGCTGTGTAGGGGTCACCTTTCGAACTTGTAAACCTGCAATGTAGACCGAGGGCGGAAGTTCACAGCAGTCAAATGTTAAACGAGCTATATTGCAAGGGTAACGTCTTCGCTTATGGGCAGGGAGGACAAAAGTGTCAACTTTGAGGATAGGGAGGTCTTGGAGCTCAAGCTGCTCCAGAATGTCATCACCACATGTCTGGAAATTCCGTTGGACAATGGTGTGAGGTAAAATGACAGTACCACTACAAGAATTGAGAAAATGATGTTTGTCAATAGTGATAGGAATAGTATCTATGGTCGTAAGGAGAGAAAGATCGCAAGCTTGGCCAGCATTCTGGACCATGATGATGCGAGTGCCGCACTTGAGAGCGTGAAAGGAGATATCTTTACCTACATGGTGTAGGAGAGCTTTACCAATACTATGATCGGAAAGATAGGCAGTAGAAGTCGGTCGTAGAGTAAAAAACTTTGTCCATTGTGTAGTGTGAAACAAAGTGTTTAAGGGGAGTGCGTGACGAGCTGGTCGTTTCTGAGATGAAAGAGAATGAAGTGTCGAATAGTCATGTAAGGGTCTTGGTCGTTTAGATGTGGGACAGGAGGTGGTCTGACGTGGGACAGGCGAACAATCCGAAAATTGCCACACCATAGAGGGCGAAGCCGGAATCAAGGTCAGAGAAGAGCGAAGGTCAGACATATCAAAAGGGCCGGTTGGAACCCCGGTATCAGCGAGAGGTACAGGAGTATTGGAAGTGTCTAAAGAGTGGTCCGGTAACAAGGCAGTGTCAGAACAGGGTGTGGTAACAGGAAGGGGCCCGAGGATAGTAGGTTCAAGGATTGGCTCCTAGGAGGAATGAAAGGGGCATAAATCCCCCTCCGCACCCAAAAGGACCTCACCACTCAAGTAGTGCAGATGCGGCATGGAACCCATGCCATACCCTACCCTTCATGCCAGTAAACCAGTAATCCGGGATAGCAACCTCACATCCACCGAGCCACCTCAGCGGACAAAAGAGAGGGAGGCCGGACACCCACCACATAGCATACCTCCTTCGGCCACCACCCCTGGAATCTGAAAGGTGGCCTCCAGAGATACACCCATCGCCCGAAAGACACCCAAAGCAACCCCCCGGGAGACCGGAGAGGGTTTGGGACATCCCCGGGCAATCCAGATTCCACGGCAAACTACACCACCGCCAAGAACCTCAATGGAATGGGATGGACCACGGTACCCTTCCCCCTACCTAGGAACCAGAATGCCTGTGGAGAGAATCCCACAGGCTAAAAACGGGAAGGGAATAAGGGAGGGATGAGGAGGAGAAGGAAAGGGAAAAAGGGAGGATGGGGTGAAGATGGGATAGGGAAGGGGGGATTGGGGGGTAATTAGGTTCGGTCTGAGGAAGAAGACCAAGAGGTCCAATTCCTCAAACCGATAGCCTCTTTACCACGACAAGGAGCCCCCTTAAAGAGGTGTATAAGTTATAGAAGTCTCCCCTTTAAATGGTCCCATTTTCTCGTCCCTTTAAATGAACCCGCTTTCTCATGGATGGTACTCCATAACTGCCAGTGACTTCCATATCACTGACAATATAATTATATATGTAAAATTACTTATATCATAGCAGAGTCTAACATAATTTTTGATAATTGCCACTTCTTTCGATGACAGTGTTTGTTCATCTTGTGTGTATGGTGTATAACTGTGTTATTTATAGTGGGGGATGTGTATAGTGTCGTGTTATGTATAATGAGGTGTCGTTTAGTGCAATGAGTGGACAACTCTGCCAGGCCTGCCTCCCCAGATCATCACCCCTCCCTCACCCTCATCAATCCTCACACCACCTCCTCCCAACCGGACATTTGCCATTCTCCCTTCAGCCCAAGCTCACCACACAGATTGAGGTATGGCAGATGATGCAGCTAGCCAGCCACAAAGCCAGGAAAACAGTGAACCTAACAATGAAAGAAGAGGCACATGTCAGGTGTGTGGAGCGTCTCGGGCACTCAATAGGAATGGCCTTATATGTGCACACAATGGGTGTGCTGGATCACATACGGTCCCAGCAGAGAGCAGCCCACAGCCTCCACAGGCAGAGGAAAGTTCCAGTGGTAACCTCCTCAGCTGCAAAGATCTGATGGCATTCAAATCCACTGCTAGCAGTACCCTATTTCACATTCCTAAGGCGGCTCATCAATATGCGGCAGGGAAATTCAGACCTTCTTAAGAAGGTGAACGGAGGTTCCACCAACTTAGAAGCCCGAGGCACCATTAAGGCATGGCGCAACCTATTCAGCAATGTCTGTCTTGCATTTTCTGAAAGACGAGGCAAACTGCTAACCACATCAGTCATCAAGGCGGTGCGCAACTACCCAAGAACATATAATTGTGTCCCTCTGCCCCATCATCCCAGAGGTAGGCCCAAGAAAAATTCAACTGAAAACGAGAAAATTTGTGCACAGGTCAGGAAAAAAAATCGAAGGTAACACAGTGGAAGCAATCACAATAATTACAAGTGTCGACACTGTTGCTCCGAAAGATGAGGCCACAGCCCAAGCACTAAGAGACAAGCACTCAAAAAGGGACACCATAGACGTTAACAACAACCCTGAGGAAAACCTCATCACTGAACAATTAATTTTGCCAGAATCAGAAGTCTATAAAGCGTTAGTGCCAGTTCCAGTAGGATCTGCAGGAGGTTACACTGGAATTCGATCACACCTCAAAGAGATGGTAAATCCAGTACTTGGCACAGCTGCATCAATTCTTCTCTCCGAGTTAACAACCTTCGTTAGCAACTGTCTGGCTGGGCGAATTCCAGAAGAGATTAAACTTTTCATTTTTTAAGTCTCATTATGCGCTTTGAAGAAGGAGAATGGGGAAAACAGACCAATTGCTGTCGGTAACACACTTCGCCGTCTCGTTGCCAAAGCAGCAGTAAGAAACATGCGCCTAGAAGCTGCCAGTTTACTCCAGCCACACCAACTGGGTTTTGGGGTCTCTCTAGACAGTGAAACAGCAGCTCATGCAGCAAGAGGCTACATCAGAGACTTACCAGAAGACAAGGCCATAGTCAAACTTGACTTTAGAAATGCTTTTAAAATGGTGAAAAGAGATGTGGTCTTGCCAGCCGTTCGGGATCGGTTTCCCCAGTCTTTTTCCCTTCATTTTAGCTGGCTACAGCAAACCCTCATTTCTTTTGTTTGACGAACATGAAATTCCCTCATCAGAGGGTGTTCAGCAGGGTGATCCACTCGCTTCACTTCTGCTTGGCAGTAAGAGAACTAACTTCCAGTCTGCGCAGCAAGCTCAACATCTTGTACCTGGATGATGGCACTCTAGCAGGTGCTGAAGAGTCCCTACTAGAAGACCTACAACTGGTGAAGACACAGGGACTCATTCTCAATCCCTCTAAGTGTGAAATCATCACAACGAACCAGGAAATAATCAGCTGTGCAGACAATCCTCTCTGAAGTCTACTAATTCAAGAGCATCGACACAGTCCTCAAGGACAAACTGAATGACCTGAAGATAATGGAGGAGAGAATAAGAGATCTTGATGCCCATGATGGCCTGTATATTTTCACAAGGTGTCTTACTCTGCCAAGACTCGCTTACTTCCTGAGGTGCGCACCCTCTTTTGGCAACCCAACACTCAACGAATATGACTCACTCCTGAGATCAATCTTCAAAAAGGAACTGAATCTGTCACTGGAAGATCAGCAATGAATGTTTACTCAGCCCTGTAAGACCCTCTGAGAGTATTTGACAAGGCTGGCTCCTCCTTATAGAAATAAAAAGAGAAAATTCAATAACATAAGATAAGCAATTTTATTATAATATAAATAAGTAAATAATATAAAACAAACATGAAATTAATCCTACTTTAAGAAAAATTAAATATATAAATAATTAGTGAGCCAAAGCTAATATGTACACAATGATGTCAAGTAGTATAGAATGGTGCTGTGCCGATGTTCTGGGCAAATAGCTCTGAATTTTTCTGGAACTTCAAGCCGTTGTTGATGATGGGGCGGGTCACAGCTGGTCGTGACTAGACAGTCGACGGTGTCCCCAACACGTTTATATATTCTGCAGAGGAGAGGTTTACTGATCCTCTGACCACCACAATAATGTTGAAGCAGTTAAGTAGTCAGTCAAGAACCCCCATGGACGCTGGGGTCGTTTCAACTGGGAGAAGGCTGCTTGAATGGTGTGTAGCTGACTGGGTGGTCGGCTATGTGTGAAATGGGGAGGGGCGGCAGTGTAGATACAGAGGTGCAGTTGAAGTCTCTTCATCTTTGCCAGATCACTACTGCCCTTATCTTAATCCCACATGAGCCGGATAACCCGAGCCGACAAGTAAGGCTAAAAAAGAAGAAAAAGTACAGTTACACACTGCTCGATAAAGGACTCACACGATAGGCGTACGGCCTTTAAAAGAAATGGTGAGGATTACAAAGGTGACATAATTACATAACTTCAAGACAAGGTAGGAATAAATTTAATTCTAAAACCTTAAATAAGAGTGAAGCACTTATTAAGACAAACAATCCCAAAAACATAATAATAAATTAGACAAGAGCGGAACGAATACTTACAGATTCGATGGGAGCCGCCAGTCAAGTGATTCACCACAGGTCGGAGACGCACTCGTCACCTCCCACCGGGTGCAGAAGAGGGGGGGAATAGCGGGAATTATGCACCCACCCTAACTGAACAAGCAGACTCCCCAACAAACTACCACCAACATACATTCATACTTCCAGTACTCCTGGCTAACAAACTTTTCTCTCACAACCTACAACTGGTGAAGACACAGGGAGAAGCCTTGGGACTCATCCTCAATCCTTCTAAGTGTGAAATTATCACAAGGAACCAGGAAATAATCAGAGCAGTGTGAACAATCCTCTCTTAAGTCTCTACTACGACTCTTGGAGATCTTGATGCCCATGATCTCCTGTATCTCCTCACAAGGTGTCTTACTCTGCCAAGACTCACTTACTTCCTGAGGTGTGCACCCTCTTTTGACAACCCAACACTCACTCCTGAGATCAGTCTTCAAGAAGGAACTGAATCTGTCAGTGGAAGATCAGCTGTCGTGATGGGTTCGCCAAGGAGATCTAGGTGAAAGAATACACACTTAGAATGTTCTAGGCATAGTATAATGTGAGTCTTGAGGGAATGCCCAGGGCCTGCCTTGTCTACTCTAATGGCTAGTGAGAACTGAGACAGAGGCCTCTATCTAGCTAGCTAGCCAGGGAGCCTATCTTTAACATAGCTAGGATTATCTAAGTACAGTGGTACCTCGGCATATGAACAGCTCCCAACTCGAACAATTATGTAAGTGTAGTTTTGTAAGTGCTTTTGTAAGTGTATTTTTGGGGGTCTGAAACGGATTAATCTAATTTACATTATTCCTTATGGGAACAAATTCGTTCGGTATCAGCACTCAAACAGCCTTATGGAACGAATTAAGCTCGTAACCCGAGGTACCGCTGTATTGCTACACAAGTAATCAGTAACACTATTGACAGCTCGACCACGTTAACGTATGGCGTCCCAACATACACAATGGACTGAAGGCGTTACGGCTCTGGGCTGATTCTATACAATATCAAAGTACACAACAATCGAACAAAGGAATGATAACAGTTTGTAATCCATTAAAAATTATAATAAATCACAAATCATGGTAATTGAAGAATCAGTGGTGGGATAGTATAATAAAAGAGATAGAATTGATCAATCGATCTGTATTCATGTGATCTATGGATTCTGAGGAAGTATATTTACAAAAAAGAAAGTGTTTAACAGAAAAAGCAGACTCAGTGCACGCAAGTCTTTTACTGTTAAATCTCAGAATTCGGAGAGAACGTGAACACAAACAAAAAATTTTGAACATCAAAAAGTTGATATGGTAAACACACAGTTGAAGGACGCTCTTAAACTAGATTATCTATCTGTAGATATTATTTACATTTAACCTCAACTTTGCTAGAGTGAGATTTACATATGCAGAGTGGTTATCATCTCTAGGGGGTTCGAAATATGTTGCAACAGCTAACACATGCTCTCAGTTATGGCAAGATTCCAACTATTCCATTTCTCTGGCTATTTTCCTACAGCAACAAATTAGTGTGCAGGGAAACAACACTTATATGGTACTATCCGTGTCCTATGATGCATCAGGTTTTAGATAAGCTGAAATTTATTTACCGTGATTTAAAGGGAATAAACAATTCACACCATTTTACACATAAAATGGTTAGATCTGCACCTACAAACTTGAATTCCACTTTTCTCCATCGTTAGATTAAGAAGCACATATTTTTTTAATGCTCGATGCTACTTCACAGAGGATTTTGTAGTTTCTCACGAATGTGGTCACTTAGGTGTTTATTACTAGCAATAACTGCGGTGATTCGTAATAAGATTTTTTGACTACTACACTTGAAGATGCAATCTTAAGTCACCATTCACATCTTTGTAAACTATTTTCAAGTAAAATATGAAAATAGAGGTATGGAGGAGGGGGGGTGGAGAGGCAAGCAGCTGGGTCAGGTCAAGTGCTGCGTCAGGTGGTAAGATAGAAGATAGAAGGATTACAACGAGAGTCTTGCATTTAATATGTTTACTGTGTATCAAAAGTGTTTTTCTGCCGACTTGATGAGTAAGACACATGTGCAACACCTGGGTATCAGTTAAATGAGTTTAGAGAAAATGCATACGAGTTAGTTTAGTTCTATGACACTGGTGCTCTTTTTCTTTTAAAGACGATGTACTTGTGTCCAGTCTTTGATATGTAAATGTTTCTTCCATTTTGCTCTCATATTTGTGTTCTTAATGTCAAGAATCTAAATCCACTTATATCTTTCCTTCATACAAATGATTACATGTGCTGCAGGTATTCTGCATGTTCCTGTTGTGCCTGGGTTCTTGTTATTGTGTTGGTGGAGAATATAACGATGCTTCTTTTGTCTTTTGTAAAAAAAAAAAAAAGGTTAAGACTACTGCTATAGGTCTAGTGGAACGTATTAATCGCAGTGATATGGTCATGTCTTCCTAGTTTCTGAAAAGGATGTTGGAGGCTTTGCTTTTTGCAAGAATGGACGACGTGCAAAAAAGATTTCAGTGCAGCAGATCCGAAAGTCACAGAATCCAAAAGTATAGTTACTCCTATTATAATTATAATATCGTGGTGTGAAAATAAATGAATCTTGACTTTATTGTTGCTAGGTTTTCTGTTGACTTCGAATTTCAAACGATCACCACTTTTGATGAGATGGACGACCATAAAGGGCAAACAGCACCAATTCTCTTCTTCCAATGATAAATTAACTTGATTTCATTGGTCTCAGAAGTTGCAAAAGTTGAAATGTTTGAGTAATGTTACTAACACGTCGTCAGCATGTCTCAGCTAGGAGAAATGGTAGGGAATAACACACTTAAACCGGACCCTTTCTGAGTCCTCAAAATAAATGTGAAAAGCGGGCAACCTATTGCTTTGTCGTTTGCATATACAGGTCTTCTTAATAGGAGATAAACTTAGTGCTGGCACACCGTTAAAGGTGTGTTGAGTTGAGGTGGAAGTGCTGGGAAGGTGGAGGGAATATTTTGAGGAGCTGTTAAATGTTGAAGAGAGGGGGGGAAGTGGCTTCATGCATTGCTCAGGGAGGTATAACATCTTTTAGGAGTGAGGGAGAGACAAACGTGAGTGTAGGTGAGGTGCTTAATGCAGTGGGTAGAATTAAAGAGGGAAAAATAGCTGGAATTTACAAGATCAAGACAGATGCTAAAAATAAGTAGAGATGCAGTTTTGAAGTAGTTATATGAAAGGAGGAAGGTACCTAGGGATTGGCAGAAAGCATTCATAGTTCCTTTATATAAAGAAGAAGGGGATAAAAGAAAGAGTGCAAGAATAAGCCTATAACTATCAGTCACATAGCCTTGAAACACTCTGGAGGCGTCTGAAAGAAAATAAAGTGCTTGTACATGAGCCCTCTTTCCAGTGGCAGCCACTTCACATGCCATCGATCATATGTACAAGAAAACTGATGATTACATTGACTTACCTGTTCCTTCCCACTGCGTTGTAAACTTAATGAACTCAGAATATTTCAGTTGCTTCTCGTAAAGAGACTCTCTTCCAACAATGTCTCGGTTCATCAATGAGTTCACCATTACGTACAATCCTGGTAAACCTCTGTATGGAATAAATTGAAGCTGAAAGACTTTCCTC
>WNWK01033920.1:0-20786 GCA_009830355.1 Cherax destructor | reverse complement strand
GTACATGCCCTTTCCCATTTTATATGGGTGTTCCTTTACGGACTTTTTTGCGGTCATTGCTACCCACCTTCGCCCCCGTTGGAAACAACGCTGGTCTGACCTGCTGAATAAAAAACTTCATTCTATTCCCGGTTATGGTTTCTGGCCTTCTTGTCACCAATGTCGAGGTTGGGAGACTACTCTCCCGTTTTCGCATCGGCCCCCTCGTCTTCTCACGGTATCTCATGGGGGGGCCCCCTGCCCCTCTCTGTGAGCATTGTCGGGTTCCCAGTGTCGTTCGACATATCCTTTTGGGACTGCCCCACTCTATCCGAACCAAATTTCCCTCCAACGACGCTGTCTTCCCTTCAGCTCCCACCAATATATGTTCATGTGACATCTCCTTTCCCCTACCCCTTGGGAAGTTCCTGCTGTCCGTGTCTGTTCTATTCCTCTACCTTGCGCGAAAGCTCAACTACCTACGGCGGCTTCTCGCTCTTACTTTCTAGACCACTTCCGTTCTCATTCCCATGCCATCGCAGTATACACCGATGGTTCAAAGTCATCTGACGGCATCGGATTCGCAGCAGTGTTTCTGGACAGCGTTGTACGAGGGCATCTATTACCCTTGGCTAGCATATTTACGGCTGAATTGTATGCCATTCTTGTGGCACTTATCCGTATTGCATCTATGCCTGAGTCACCATTTGTGGTCGTTTCAGACTCCATTAGTGCTTTACAGGCTATACATAAAATTGATGCACCTCACCCCCTAGTTCTTCGTATCCACCTTTGGATTCGCCGTATCTTTAGCAAGCATAAAGATATTGTTTTTTGTTGGGTCCCTGGTCATGTTGACGTACAGGGCAATGAACAGGCAGACACTGCTGCGCGGTCAGCAGTACATGACCTTCCAGTTTCATATAGAGGTGTTCCTTTCACGGACTATTTTGCGGTCATTGCTACCCACCTTCGCACCCGTTGGCAACAACGCTGGTCTGACCTGCTGAATAACAAACTTCATTCTATTAAACCGGTTATAGGTTTCTGGCCTTCTTGTCACCAATGTCGAGGTTGGGAGACTACTCTCTCCTGTCTTCGCATCGGCCACACTCGTCTTACTCACAGGTATCTCATGGAGAGGCTCCCTGCCTCTCTCTGTGAGCATTGTCAGGTTCCAGTGTCAGTTCGACATATCCTGTTGGACTGCCCACTCTATCAACGAGCACGCAGAATTTACCTCCAACGACGTCTTCGCTCTGTGGCCCTTTCTTTACCTTCCCTTCTTGCAGATGGACCCGCCTTTAATCCTGACTCTCTCATTGACTTTTTGACAGAAACTGACTTACTACACAAACTCTGAAGATTATACCTCTAGCACCTCCCTCAGTCTCTTCTACCTCGATCTCTTGCTACCCTCCATCCCTGCACTATCCACCATCATCTTGCACTCCATTCCCTACTAATCGTCCATCTCCCTCTCTCTGCATCCTACAATAACCTGCAGCGCTGTATAACCCCTGTGGTTTAGCGCTTCTATTTGATTATAATAATAATAATATGCCCAACTGATTTACACTTACGCGACACTTCCGAGATATCTTCCATCCCCTTCCACACCACTTCAACACATTCCAAATGACATTGCTTACTTTTGTATTTATCGCACAGCACCCCGTCTGCTGCCACACCGGCCACAATCCAAGGCAAACCCACAAATTTCCTTTGAATTATTAGTCTTAAAGTCAGTCTTAACAGTATTAAGTTCATGCATTCCAGACTCACTCATCAAATTATATCCTATTGTCCATGAAGTCAACCCCTCAATACAACAAGGCATCATCCGTCAATCCCATACCCACTCCCCCTATTCTTACACCCACTGTTTAACCCCCCCACTCAATCACTTGCACACACACACATGACCTTGCTCTTTAACTTCCCCTCCCACAATAATCCTTCCACTGACATTACACTTAAACAAGAAGAAACCCCCGCCCCTCCAGGTGTCAAGCTATTTCCTGTATCCCACTCACCCACCCAATAACACCTGCAAATTCATTTCTCTATACTCACTAGAGAACAAGTCTTCATATCTTCTCCCATACACCCACCTATTCCTATTTCTAGTCCTAAGCATAGTCGCAGCTATTGCCCTAATGCGTTCTCGTGCCCCCACCTCTCTTACCCGCCAAGACTCACACACAAAATCAACCATGACATACATTAAAGACCTTCTCATGCTCTCCCCAACTCCACCCAAATCCAAACTTATAGCCCGTAAGACCCCTGTCCCTCCCCTGCCCCCATCTTTCGCAAAACACCACCCATCCATTCCCTCACCGGTCCTAAACTTTCACAAAAATAAATCACACGCATTCCAGTCTCCTGATAAACACACCTTTCACATCTTCCATCCCTTATGATGCCCATTTTGAATAAAACCTCCTTTGATGCAACCACCCCATGCAAAAACCTATACATTAATTTCCTATCCCTCGATCTCAACTTTAATCCTTTAAACCCTTTCCAAACATAATGCCAATCATACATAGGATATTCACTCACACCCTCGATAACATTCCTACCCCATCCCATTATTTCAATCTCACTTGCAGTCCATCTATGAGAAGTCTTCCTTACCATCATCTGCCGCAAAATATCCCAACCCAGCCATAAATCCCTCCCTCCCCACCAACTACCCAGATCTTTTGCCATCATACCTACTCTTCCCTCTGCCATTCCTCCCCAACGTACAACACATCTTTTAACATACAAACTGAATAATCATCTCTCCAACCCAATCAGCCCCAGGCCTTCCCTATCCACCCTGTTCCAAACTATTGCCTTCCTCAGCCACGGCCGACCGTATGCCCAAATTTACTATACACAAGTGTGTTGACCGCCACTACCCTTTGTTGCAATGTAAGATCTTCCGGCCTCCACCCTTTATCCTACTTAATGCCTTTTGCACCACTTTCTCTGAATTAACTTCGGGAATCACTTACAGTATTTAAATATGTTACTCCACATATCTGAACTTCATCATGTCAGGGGAACGCCTTCCACCTAAACAAAAAATTGATGGAAAAATAAATAAATAAATAAGCAGAGGGTATTGAATAATCATATGTTTTATTGGATTTTACTTAAAATTAAATAAAATAAAAAAAAAGGAATGGCCGTTGTGGTTCTGGTCTGTTGGTGAATCAGGAGTGTGGAAACTTTTTTAGTCACTAAAAGTTCCACAGGGTAAGTGAGCCGTTAGGAGCCTTAAACATACCGTGGATCGGCCCTCGGAGTTCAGGAACCCACACACCCAACCAAAACATACCCACATTCGAGTTGACGAAGGTAACTATTATGTATATTTTAATTGATAGATTTATTCACCTAGGAACACCTAGGCAAGTTTGTACAGTTAGAAACTAATAGTAGGATTATTGAGGCAACGTTAGATATTAATACTGTAGCTCTAGCACCCTAATATAGGTAGTTATAGGCCTGAATAGGCAAGTATTAGGTTATGTTAGCTAGAGACAACTGGCAGCCCACACACCCGTGTGGGGGTCACGAATCGTGACCTACATTCTTACCAGACAAGACTCCACCGGGAGAAGACGTGCTGTGATCCAACAGCATTCCCCACGTGACCCAACATCTGTCCTGGGGCCACGGAGGAGATCCCGAAGTACCGTGGACATCTCCCTCCATCCAGACCCGTTACAGTAAGACTAGGCTTTCTTTCTCTCAGTATCTGGCCAGTTTTCTGGGGGAAACATTAGTGAGTTATCTGTGGGTCTTAAGCGGACGGACGCCTTTGTGTTGGTATGTACCAGCGTCATCTCTTAAGTTCAAGTCTTGAAGCTAGTGTTACTTACTGCATATATTGCTCACTTGATATCCTAGGAACCAGGGAACTCTGAGGTGCAGGCAGGACACTAATTACACCATCTTTTGCAGACAAAGTTTCTCCACTGCACATGGTGTTAGGAGGGGGTTATAGATAAGGAAGACAAGGACACATAGCCACTTTTTTTCAAGTAAGTAAACCCCCTTCCAGTATTGTGTAGGCAGTGTGGGATTCCCCTTACTGCAATTAGCTAGAAATTTGTACCATAGCCACTTGTAAGTCTGAGAGAAGTGTCTCAGAGTGTCGGTGTCAACAGTGCTTGCTCAGAGTGCAGCTTACAAGGAGGCAGTCCCAAAACAAGTTTCTATATGGTCCTTCAATAACCGAGATGTGGGATAGCTAGTTTAGCAGACACATTAGTCTTAATTAGCTAGGCCACAGTTAATGTACCAGTCATTTTCGAAGCTAGGTTAAGTTATCACACCTAGGCCCAAAGACTTACTCAGGCTAGGTTAAGCTAACTAATCAGAAGTTTAAAATTCAGTAATCTACAGGCAGCCAAGTAGGTTAGTTAGCTTGTGAGTTATTTATTTACAGTGATTACAAGTAAGCCAGGTAGGGAACTTGTATATTTAATTACTTACAGTGAATTACAAGGCAGCCACAGTTAGGGTAGGCCTCTGCAATACTTATAACAGTTATAACAGCTAGGTCAGATTTAACCTAGCTATTGTTTACCTTGCAAGCTAGATTCAGGCTAGTTGCACACTAATTTCAACAGTTATAAAGTTAGGCTAGGAGTTACCTTCCTCAACTAACTACAATAATTAAACAATCTAGGCTCAGTTAAGCCAAAGCTAATTACACAATATTATTTATTTACTGTTTATAATTTGATTTACTGAATTTATTTTGTGATTATCCAAGTGAATTATTTGCAAAGACTACATATTTTTACGTTTTGCGCTTTATTTGATTATAATAATAATAATACATATTTTTACTGTGTGAATTTATTGTATTTGACTCATTTAATTTGTGATTTGCTAGCTCAGTCCTGTAATTATTTACTGAGGTGTACAGGGAGTTGCTAGGTTAAGCTTTCATAACAACAAGATACATTTTAGTTGGGTTTGAGGGCTTCCAGTGTACATTCTTTCTGAGTTAAGTCAATATATATAAGTAAAGTCGTCAAGCTTGTTGAGGAGCTTTGGGTCTCACTTATTCTCACCTAATACCGTATCGTACTGTGGGGTGGGCTAATTAAAGTACAATTAGTGACACGCTCTTAACTAAACCACAACAATGACGAGGGAGAATCAGAGAGTACCTGCCCCATCTCTAAGTCAGCTAAAGCGGTCTATGAGTGCACACAGGAGACGCGTAGTCAAGGCGTGTAAGGAGAGTCAAGATAACAGACAAGATGCAGATGTAGATCATGAAGATCTGGAGAAGTGTTTAAAGCTTTTAGAGGAAAAGCTAGCAGACTTTGAGACAACCTACAAAGAGTATGAGGCAGGAGCCCTTGCAGCAGAGGAGTCAGAGGATATTGTACAGGAAATTCAGGAGGACTACGACGAGCATGAGGCTCAATGTAAAGCGGAGATGAAACTCTGCAAACAGTTAATGAAAACATTGAAGGCTGATGCAGCAAGGGCAACAAATAATAGTACAGGCACGCAGGCCACCACAGTTCCCCTAGAGTGTTACCCAGATTGCCTACATTGAATTTACCAATGTTTGATGGAACCTTGACAGAGTACATTGCTTTCTGGGATCAGTTTAAATCACAGATAGATGACAGGGATGATTTGTCAGATGCCACCAAATTACAGTATTTACGTTCACAGCTCAAGGGTAAAGCCCTGGACTTGATCCGGCATTACCAAACCACGGATATTAATTATCAACATGCCAAGGATCAACTAAAGAATGCGTATGGCAACACAGAGGAGATAATGATAGCTATATTTTATCGATTGTCCGATCTTGAGGTTTGCCGTCATGACCGTCAGAGCTTAGAGAAGTTCCAAATCGAAGTTATGAGTTTGACAAATAGTCTCAAAGATCTATATGATTGGGGTAACGCGGAATGGATGGTCAGTCAGACGATCCAAAGGAAACTAGCTAGCACTACAATACACGAGTTACATTTGAAGTATAGGACTAACTGGTTCACAGTGCAACAGATCGTTGAGGGGTTGGGCGATATCGTGATTCACCTGAATATAGGTCAGGGGGAGAGACCACCCGCCAGGGTGAAATCGTTTGGCCGCTCCGAAAACTCGGGAGATCAATTTAAAGCTCATAACACTAACGTTGGGGTGTACTATAGCAAAGAAGTGTCTAAGACAAGGACCTCTAAGCAGACCCTCAGAGACATTCGTACCAGAATATGCGTGTTCTGCGAAGGTGAACACACTAGCACGAGTTGCTCTCGGTATGCAACACTGAGCAGTAGGCGGCAGAGACTAAAGGAGTTGCAGCTATGCTTAAGATGTTGTGGGGGACATGAGACAAAGGATTGCCAGTCACTTCTTTCAGAGTGCTATAACTGCCGGAAAGGTAAGCACCATACTGCACTATGTCACAACAATTTAAAGGAACCCCAGGCTAGTAGGGACGTTTCTCCAGTAGAGATAGAAAGCGAGCCCGAGCCTGAAGTGGTAGCGAGCGTGATTAGTGTGGGCAAAGTCTCTAATCTGAGTGAGAAGCACGGAGTTGCTGCCCTACCTACAGTCATGGCAGGGGTTGTGAATGGGAACAGATCCGAAACAACCCGATTATTCTTTGACTCGGGGCACAAGTGTCCATGATAACATAGAAGTTGGTGGCTAAGTTAAAGTTGAAGGCCACCGACAAAGTTAATGCGACATTGGGAGGTGCTATAAGTCAGGGCCCGCCCAAGTCTTATGATGTTGTGGATGTCACTGTTAAATTGGGTGGACATCGCAGAAATATTACAGCTTTGGTAGTAAATACGTTACCTGCGGCTATTACGACCAGAGGTCTTGCAGCAGCAACCAAGCGATTGAAAGACCTTGGTGTGAAGCTGGCAGACCAGGACAATACCACTGACACAGTCAGAAATGTAGGTATCCTGGTGGGAGCCAACTATCTAGATGACTTCCTGTCTACACGATGGACTGTTAAGGAAGGAATTGGTTTATACAGATCCCCAGTAGGATATATCATCGGTGGCAGAATTCCTCATGAGTTCCCTGCAACGCCAGAGAGGGAGGAAGCTCACACCATGATAGCTGGGGGAGTAGTGATAATGAATGTTAGTGTACACGACGAACCGCCAGGTAAGCCAAACCAAGTAGGAAGTGACGAACACTTAGCCACCTTGGGGAGACGCTTTTATGGGGTACCTAAAGAGGGAGATAGATTGTCATTAAACCCAGGAACCTCGTATCAGTGGGAAGGGCTACCAGGGTATATGGGCCACTGGGTGGGAAAGTACGAAGCTGCTCAGACAAGGCTAGACATGTGAAAGACATTAAAGTTAAAGAGAAGGGTGTTAAGATCACCGGAACCCATAAGTTTACACCCCCAGCGATCCACACAGCGGAAACTTGACAGTCGGAGTTAAACCAGAGTCTGCTCGACAAGAGTGGCAGGACAGCACTCGTGTCCAGGGCCCGCCGTAAGGGCTTGCGGAAGGTGAACTTGATGTAGACTTATCGTCTACATGGCGGGAGGATGTGGAAACTTTTTTAGTCACTAAAAGTTCCACAGGGTAAGTGAGCCGTTAGGAGCCTTAAACATACCGTGGATCGGCCCTCGGAGTTCAGGAACCCACACACCCAACCAAAACATACCCACATTCGAGTTGACGAAGGTAACTATTATGTATATTTTAATTGATAGATTTATTCACCTAGGAACACCTAGGCAAGTTTGTACAGTTAGAAATTAATAGTAGGATTATTGAGGCAACGTTATATATTAATACTGTAGCTCTAGCACCCTAATATAGGTAGTTATAGGCCTGAATAGGAAAGTATTAGGTTATGTTAGCTAGAGACAACTGGCAGCCCACACTTGAATCTAGGCCATGTGGGGGTCACGAATCGTGACCTACGTTCTTACCAGACAAGACTCCACCCGGAGAAGACGTGCTGTGATCCAACAGCATTCCCCACATGACCCAACATCTGTCCTGGGGCCACGGAGGAGGTCCTGAAGTACCGTGGACATCTCCCTCCATCCAGACCCATTACAGTAAGACTAGGCTTTCTTTCTCTCAGTATCTGGCCAGTTTTCTGGGGGAAACATTAGTGAGTTATCTGTGGGTCTTAAGCGGACGGACGACTTTGTGTTGGTATGTACCAGCGTCGTCTCTTAAGTTCAAGTCTGGAAGCTAGTGTTACTTACTGCATATATTGCTCAAGGGATATCCTAGGAACCAGGGAACTCTGAGGTGCAGGCAGGACACTAATTACACCATCTTTTGCAGACAAAGTTTCTCCAATGCACATGGTGTTAGGAGGGGGTTATAGATCAGGAAGACAAGGACACATAGCCACTTTTTTCAAGTAAGTAAACCCTCTTCCAGTATTGTGTAGGCAGTGTGGGATTCCCCTTACTGCAATTAGCTAGAAATTTGTACCATAGCCACTTGTAAGTCTGAGAGAAGTGTCTCAGAGTGTCGGTGTCAACAGTGCTTGCCCAGAGTGCAGCTTACAAGGAGGCAGTCCAAAACAAGTTTCTATAAGGAGTATGCAATGACAAGATGTTGGAGAAATGATGTTGGTCTCCTCATGGTTGATGTTAAGACTGCGGAGTAGATGGTAAGTCTCCGATGTTATTGTCTCCTGCGACCAAGAAGTTGGAGCACCACACTGCAGATGTCAGTAGGCGAGATTCTTAACACAACACCCTCTAATGCACGCAAGTTTGAGAACTTGACTCAGAGGAGTTGCTGTGAATTCCCGAAAGTCTAAGGAAATCTTGCTCACTCGTCTAGCGTCTATCCTGGGAAACCAGTCCAGGAGCAGAGCTGATGATAAAGAAAATATTCTGGTTACCATAGGCTTATAAAACATTTAGGATAGAAAAAGGTGCTCAATAATGGCCAAGTCACTACGGGTAACCGAAGAAAAAATGGTAATCAAACAAAAGAAATACTCCTGGTAGTTCGCCTTACCTGATCCGGAGAAGAGTGAAGGTGAAGTGACTTTCCACTCCCCAACCGACACCAGGTAAGAGTCATACTACCAGGAGTAGAAAGTAAAAACCCTCAACAGACACATGGGAACAAGAGTTTTTGCCCCAGCCCGCTAGATGGAAGTGCGGGCTGTAACTCATTAATGATACGCCCGGCTGACTGAACAACCGTAACCCTATTTACACTACTTTTCCCTCACAATCAACTATCATCCACCCATGCCTTTCCCCCATGACCCCCCCCCCACTCAGCCACCCACCTCCAATAACTTTGATTTGGCACAATTCACTCTCATACCAGTAGCCCCACCAAACACTTTAATTATACGTCCCACAGTACTTAAACCCTCCTCACTACTTCCAAGCACAGTCGTGTCATCTACATACCCTATGATTTTTTGCACCCCACCTCTATGTAATGTGTGATCATTTCTCTCGCTCTCTATGCCCAACCCTACCAGTCCATAGAATGGAACCTGCATACATGCAAATAAACACCACGACAGTGGACATCCCTGTCGCAAACCTCTGTTCATACTTATCCTTTTTCCCATTCTACTATTCACACGTACTTTCACACCCACCTCCCTATACACAGTCTATACCCATTCCACTACATACTCTCCAAAACCCTGTCTCCTCATGATCTCCTACAACATCCCCCTTTCATCACTATCACACACTCTTTGCCAATCAATTGATAAGACCCCTCCCTCAGTCCCATCCTCTATAAATTCTCTAATGCTTTCATGTTCTTGTATCATGCTTCTCCCCGGTATTCCACACTGCCCCTCCTCTATGACCTAAATAATGGCCTAAAGTTATCCTGGGTTTCCTTCTTACCTCTTTTCCGGACTAAAACCACCACCCCAGTACCTTGACCTATCCCTATACGACCCTATCCTTTCATTATATTGAACAATGAAACTAAGCATTCCTTTAGAGCCCCCAATGTACCTTATAAAATTCATTAATTATACCATCTAACTGTGGAGCCTTTCCTTCACTTAAACCATTCACAGCCTCCAATACTTCCTCTTCACTAACAGGTCCTTCCATACGTGCTTAATCTCCATTTCAGTCACTCCCCAACCTTGGTGGTGTGCGGGTGAGCTCAGTCGTCCCCCTGGTGGAGGTTAGGTGAAATTTTATTTTCACCATCATGGCGGATACCTACCAGCGCCGTGTCAACACTGTCTGTGTGGACTTGATTAAAGGGGCTGTGTATCCTGATAATGCTGAGATCATAATGCCATTGGTTCTACGTGACACCTTTGGAATATCGGCTGAGGCCATTTATGGCATCTCTTTGAACGGATCAGCCATATTTTTTGTCAAGTTCAACTCCACTGGAGTGTATGAAGAAGTGGTGGACAAGTTTCAGGACAAGCCTATTGTCGTCAACTCGGGATTGGAGGTGCGTATGCGTGACGTGTCAGTGCATTACTCATGGATTCATGTGAAGAACCTCCCATTTGAGGCTGCTGAATTTGATGTTCGGCGAGTATTCGGCCAGTATGGGACTATACACATAGCTAATGTTGGTCGGTGGCAGCAGGGAACTTATGCTGGCATGCTGGCGGGTTCATACTCCCTCAAAATGACTTTAAGGAGGCCTATCCCGTCATACGTTCAGATGCAAGAGTTTCGTACTCAGGTATACGTCTCGTATGTAGGACAGGTGAGGACGTGCCGGCTCTGCGGTGCCCCGGGACATATGGCGGTTACGTGTGATCAACGCAGGGAGCGGCAACCTGGATGTCGAGATGATGGGACTTTTCGTGCTGCGACGAACCTGAGAGAAATGACCGAGACGAGTGTACAGTTGGATGTGGCCGAGGTCCTTGATACTTAGGATGTCCCTCGGAGTTGGAGTGAGGTGGTTGATGCTGCAGAGGAGGCCGTTTTGACTTTACCCCCAACAATGCAGGAAGAGGAGCAGGGGGTGTTCTCAGGTTGCCGTGGAGGGTGACTTGTTGGAGGTGGTCTCTGAGTTATCGAGGCCTTGTTTCGAGGACATCCAGAGCCTCCTTGGGAGCCCGTCACCGGCGGGTGTTTTGGGCTTGGATGAGGACTCTTCTGGTGTTTCGGAGCGTCCAGAGTGCGAGATTGGTCCGGTAGAGGACCTTGTTGACTCTGTGCCTGTGGTGGTGGCTGAGGTGGAGGTGCATAGGGAGGAAGGTAACGGGGAGATGGAATGTGTGGAAGCATCCCGCAAGCGGCCCAGTGGGGATTCTGAGGAGTGGGGACAGACAAAGAATAGCCGGTGAGAGGAAGAGCTGAAGGGCTGAAGGAGAAGAGAAAGAGTCAGGACTAAACCCAACAGTCTAGCTACTTTCTGGCAAGTAGATTTTTTTATTTGTGAGACGGACTTTTGTAAAAAAAAAAAAAAAAAAAAAAATTACATATTTATGGTTACTTACATGTTTGTGTGGTGTAAGTTTGTTTTGGCATTATGGGAAGGTTAGGAGTTATGTAACGTTATTTTTTTTTTGTATTGTATGTTGCATTTATGTCTCAGTCTAATGTTGTATTGACGATGCTTTGTATGCATCATTAAGATTGGTATAAAGGTTATCGTTTTTACGGAGATATTAAGGTTTTGTTTGTAAGTATAATGTTTTATTTTTGAAGTTTCGTTGTTATAGGGTAGTTAGGTTTTTTTTGGTGTTATTATGACACATTCTTGTGTGGGGTTTTAGTGCTTACTGTTGTCTTGGTATAGTTTTGTTATGACCTTACTTGTAGTAAGGTGACTACTTGGTGTGTATTGCTAGTATGAAAATTGTAAGTTTTTAAATAAAATAAAAACAAAAAATCTCCATTCCCCACCCTTTTCACTATCCCTTCTAGTACAATGTCCCTCTCATGCTCACTCACCCGTCCACAACCCCAATACTTCTTAAACCATTTATCCACATATATACTTATCGCCTCTGTAGTACATAATCTCTGCCCCCTCACATATCCACCCATATCTTCCCCTACTTCCACACATGAAATTGTCATCCCCTCCCTTTTTTTCTGCACTTATTTAACACATATTTTGACGGTCTATCTCCCCATAAAACATCATCTATCCCTGCTTGCATACGACATGCATCAAAATGCTCATTCTGAATAATACGCAACTTATCCTTTAAAACCTGAATTTCCTTCAAAGCAGACGTTCCTTGTCTCCTATAACACTCATATAATAATCCCTCCACGTATTTCTGCAACCCATAAGACCAGCACACCTCCCTTCCCAACCTCCTATAGAACCACTGAATTCCTTCTTTAGCTACCTTTTCCCACCAAGTCAAAAAAGCCTCACTATCTTCCCTCAGTTTTTTTCCCCTGCCCCCAAATTTCCCTCCACCAATGTACAAAAGATTCTTGTTGGCCCTCCACATGCAGAATTCGCCTCACATCTCCCGTCTTGTGCAGTTGAGCTGAGCAGCGCTCCTGGTGGTGAAAGCTTGGTACTGCAGATTTTCTCAAACATGGCGACCAGTAGCCGGCGACGAACCAACACTGTGTGCATAGAACTCGTCAAGGGGGCTATTTACCCGGATAATGCTATTGTTTTACTGCCTGCGATTTTGAGAGATACCTTCTGCATCTGCAACGAAGATTTATTTGGCATAAGTCTTAATGGATCAGCACGGATCTTCGTGAAATTTGCCTCGGCTGGGGCGTATGAAAGAACAGTGGACAATTTTCAGGACAATGTGTTGCCTGTCAATCCGGGACTGGAGGTGCGTCTACGAGATGCATCACAATTCTGCACGTATGTCCGAGTTCGAAATTGTCCGTTTGAAGCCGATGCTCAGGATATCAGGAACACCTTTCAACACTATGGAGTGATACATGAAACGAAGGTTGGCCGATGGACAGAAGGGATTTACGCAGGCCTACCAGAGGGTTCTTTCTCCATTAAAATGACGTTACGACAGGCCATCCCATCGTTTGTTGTGTTAGATGGCTTTAGAACCCAGCTTTTCGTCACTTATGCTTGACAACGAAGGACTTGTCGGCTGTGTGGGTCGTACGACCATATGGCTGCAGGATGTGGCAAACGGATGGTGTCCAGGGATTTTGCTCAGAAGGTACAGACAACTGAAGGTCCAGAACAAAACGTGTCTGAGTCTGTGTGTGTGGAACGTACAGCTAGGTTGAGTGATATTGTGGAAGGGGTGAGTGAGCGTTGTGAGACACTACCTGAAGTGTCGAGTGTACAGAAAGATATTGAATCTGTGGAGGTGGGGGTGTTGGGAGATTTGCAATTGGATTTGTCCTCACCATTGCAGACGGTTTTGCAGGAAATCCTGGATACTCCTGAAGTGGAGGATTCCCCAAGGAAGGAGGGAATTCTGGATGTGGAGGAGGATAGTCCCCGAAATGGGATTAGTGTGAAGGGTGAAGGGAATATACAATTGAAAGTGCAGGAAGTGGAGGCCATTGTGCATAATGTTGATGAGCCTGTTGGGATGGAAGTGGGTATGGATTCAAGGAAGAGGTTGGTGGGAGCGTCAGAGGACGATGTACTAACACCGGCCCAGCGCATCTGTAAGAAGGTTTTGGTCCGGGAGGGGAGCCAGGGAGGGCAGAGATCGAAAGATAGTAAGATAGTAGATAAAGAAGTGCAGGACAAAGACCTCAGAAGCACAGAGGAAAGCCCCCTATGCAATTTTCAGGTGTTTAACTGTAAATGCTAATGGCCTCAGGGCAGAGGTCAAACGCAAGTGGATTGAAGTAATATTACGACGTTATGACGTGGATGTATGTTTTATGCAAGAACATAACTTTAAGTGTGGACGAGAGTTGACGTTGAATGGGTACCAGGTGTATGCAGGAAGTTCGGGGAAATTAAAGGGTGGAGTGGCAGTGGCACTGAAGGGGACCAGCCCATTTAGGTTAATAGCATGGGAGGGGAGAGGAGGGAGAGTGGTGAGAGTGGATGGGATATGGGGGATGGTGAGGGTTTGCTTTGTGGGTGTTTATATGCCGGCTAATAATCATGGGGGTATAAAAGTGGAGTTTGTGAGAGATGTGTTGTTATACCATTTGCGAGGGTTGCCGATGATTTCCATTCTAGGAGGGGATTGGAATTGTGTTATCAGAAATAAGGATGTGGAACCTAGAGGGGCGGGTTGTGTGTTAGGGGAGTTGCGAGATGCGCTGAGGGATGCGGGAGTAGTGGATGTGGTTGGTGGTGATGGATGGCAGGTAGATCATACTTTTGTTCGAAGGGGATATGCGGCACGATTAGACCGAATTTATGTGACAAGGGAGATCACTATTGGGAGGGTTTTGTCATTAGACATAGGATTTTCTGATCATAGAAGTGTCTTGGCGGAGGTGGCATGGGAGGGGATGATTCGACGATAAGATAGTTATTGGAAGTTGAATGTGCGCTTACTACATGGGGATGGGGAGATGAATGATTTTGGGGAATGGTGGGAGACTTGTTGGGACAAGGGCAGAGAAGTAGAGGATATTTTGGGTTGGTGGGAGACCTGGGCAAAGCCGGGAATTCGAGAATTTTACAGACGGAATGGTAGAGAGGAGGCAAAGTGGAAGTTTGGATTGCAAAAGTATTTGGAGGGACAGTTGAGTCGATGCTATGAGGGAAGGATGGGATTGGCAGTTCTATAGGAGAGTACATGATGGGTGTGGGCGAGTTCTGGGAGAGTACTGAATAGGTGTGGGAGTGCTCTGGGAGAGTCCAGGATGGGGGTGGGATTTTTGTGGGAGAGAACGGGATGGGTGTGGGAGTGTCTGGGAGAATATACGATCGGTGTGGGAGTGCTCTGGAAAATACAGGATGGGTGTGGGAGTACCTGGGAGAGTACAGGATGAGTGTGGGAGTGTTCTGGGAGAATACAAGAAAGTTGAGGAAGTGTTCTGGGAGAGTACAGGATAGGTGTTGGAGTGTTTTGGGAGAGTACATGATCGGTGTGCGGGTGTCTCGGACAATACAGGATGGGTGTGGGAGTGTTCTGGTAGAGAACGGGATAGTTGAGGGAGTGAACTGGTAGAGTACAGGAAGAATGTAGAAGTGTCTTGGAGAGGACAGGATTTCTGTGTGAGTGTCTTGGAGGGTACATGATAGTTGAGGGAGTGTTTTGGGACAATACACGATGGGTGTGCGAGTGTTTAGGTAGAGTGTAGCATTGATGTGGGAGTGTGGTAATTTTAGATTGGTAAACATCAACTGTACAGTAACAAGGTAACACGGTACTTATCTTTGTTGCTGGGTCAATCTGATGCCCTTCGGTGCTCCGCTCCTGCCTTCTCCCTGTTTCGCTGACCTCAGCTCAAATCACCACTTGCTAAACACTGCAACAGTTTGCAATTTAAATGCTTGTGTTCTTAAAAATATTTCAGTCACTGATAGCACATGATTGTAATGTCAAGTGTAGAAATTGAAACAGCAGTTTCCTTTAACTTTCCTGCTATGGCAAAGAGTCCCATTTATCTCAAATGTCTATCACTCATATACACTACTAATAACCTCAAGAGGCTTGGTATATGTGCCTCAGTGTCGTTTGGGTACAAACATCTGTTACAAATCAAACTGTTGACCAGGAAGCCAGACGCAGTCTGGTCCTTTCTAAGGGCTGGGCCCTTGAAAAGGGCAGAAGGGGCTGATATCCCCCCCTCTCTTGGATAATTTTCTCCACACTGGGGGGGCAGCGGAGGTTCATTGTAAGTGAACTACTCATCGCTTAACATTAATTTGATTTTCTCACTCGCCATCACTGCTGCTTGTCTTTTCTGAACAGCTTCAGTCTGTGTGGTTTCTGGAGAATCACTAATTTTATTTTTGTTTTCAACACTGTGTAATTCTAACGGCACTAATTTATCTATTGTCCGCTTTTTCACTACACCATTGCTCAAAACATCAACTGTCCTGATGATTGCATTTGCATCAGGATATATGGTCACAATTTTCCCAAGAGGCCATTGGGACCTCAGACCATCATTGTTAATAATCACTATGCCACCAGGTCTTAAGGACTTATAATTTTCTGGAACGCCAGCTCCATAGAAGTGTTCTCTCAATGAGGTGAGATAGTCTTCTCGCCAAATTTTCTCCCAGCGTTCAGTCACTTTATTAAGGTGTTTGAATTTACGTCTGAGTTGCTCAGGTTCGAAATAAGTAGGATCCTCTATGACTTCTTTATCATTCATGGGAGGAACAGGTTCGAGCCTTCTGCCATGTAGTAAATGAGATGGACTTAACACTTCTAAATTGTCCAGATCATCGGTAACATACGTTAAAGGTTTGTTGTTGACTCTATTTTCTATTTCAGTTACGACTGTTCGAAATTCTTCCAAGTCTATTCTCTAACGATGAAGAGTCTTCCTTAAAAAAGTTTTACAATGCCTATCATTCTTTCGTAAAATCCGCCGTGCCATTGGGATTTAGGAGGAATGAATCTCCAACGACAATTGCGTTGATTCAGCATCTGTTGTACTTCAGGCTGCTCATAAATCTTGTTTATGTAATCAGCACCAGCAACAAAATTCGTTGCATTGTCTGATATCATCAGCCTTGGACATGCCCTTCTGGCTGCAAACCTTCTAAATAATTTAATAAAGGTTTCAGCAGACATATCAGTAGCTACTTCTAGATGTACTGCTCTAGTCATAGTTCAGGTGAACAAACAGATGTACACCTTGATAGGAACTTTGTCAACTGTTTTAGTTAAAATTATTGGTCCAGTGTAATCTACTCCTGTCACCTCAAATGGAGTGACATGACATACTCTTTCAGAAGGATATGGAGGTGGACCTGGATAGTGACATACTCGCATATCATAATTACGACAAGTAATACAGTCCCTTATTTGTTTCTTCACAATTTGTCGACATTGAGGTATCCAATAGGATTGTCGTATGTGACAAAGAGTGTCAGCTACACCACCATGTAACACGTTACTGTGGGCATTCTGAATAATCAGTCTTGTTAGCCAATGATTCTTGGGGATCAATACTGGATGTATTGTTTCCTTAGGTAGTAAAGAATTATGAATTCTTCCTCGATATCTTATAATCTTTTCTGAGTCGAGATGAAGTCCTAAAGAATTAATCATATCAGGTTTCTTTGGAGGTTTATCCTGAGTTTCCAGAAATCTATACTCTGTAGAGAAAGCATCTTTCTGTATTAACTTTATCCAGTATTCAACGGGTTCAAGTAATTCATAATTAGGTTTGATCCCTTTAATGAACTTAAAGACAAGAGCTGTAACTCCTAAGAGTTTACCTAAAGATGAGTATTTAGATGCATCAATGACTATTTCTATTGTGTCTGCTATATTTAAACAGACTATTTCTGCTGTGTTCAAGCAGACTGTTTCTTCTGGCATAATGTGAGCTTTTTGCTGTGGCCAGTTAATTTCATTAGACAGCCAGTTAGGTCCGTGGAGCCATAATTTATTATCCACAAAGTTATAAATTAGACACATATGCAACATCTGGGTATCTTTATTGAGGAAACGTTTCGCCACACAGTGGCTTCATCAGTCCAATACAAAGTAGAAAGGTGTAAGGAGAGTAGGAGTTTTGAGGTAATCAGTCCCTCGGCCTGGAGTCGATGTGTTCAGTCCATCAATCTTGTAGAAAGTCAGCATATGTCCGTAGAGGTGGCTTATATACTGTAATCAGGTGAGGTGAAGCAGCAGGAGGCGGGGTCATAGTGGTACCATCCACTAGTCGAAGTAGGTCTTCGTCCAAAGGTTGGACAAGTGTTGAAGAATTCGTTTGTATTAAGATCCCAAGATGTTGCTGTGTGGCGAAACGTTTCCTCAATAAAGATACCCAAATGTTGCATATGTGTCTAATTTATAACTTGTCGGTTCTCTGAACCATTCATCTACATCCGCAAAGTTCGTGAGTGGGACACCACGTGACAACATGTCAGCTGGGTTCTCTTGTGTAGAGACGTGGAGAAAGAGATAGTCTTTCTGCATCTCTCTTATTTCTGCTACTCTTTTCTGTACATAGACCAACTTACTCTTATTATTTATTAACCACTAGAGAACTGCTTCATTGTCACTCCAGATCACAATTTTTTTTTTCAATAGTGAGATGATCAAGTACTTTGTTGAGATAGACAGCTAATTTTGTACCTACATAGAGTGCTGTCAGTTCCAACTGTGGTACTGTTCTGACCTTCAAGGGTGCAACCCTGGCCTTTGAAGTAATTAAAGTACTTCCTTCAGCGTTACTCATGTAAGCTACACCGCTATAACCTCTGGTTGACGCATCACAGAACACATGTAATGTGTACTTGTTTCCCTCTTGACCTATTTGCCTGGGAAATTTAATTTGATGAAGTTGTTTAAACTCCTTGGATATTTCATCCCATTCTTGACTCATTTCTAGAGGCAAGTTCTCATCCCAACCTATTTTAAGCTTCCATGCATCTTGTACAAGCATTTTATCTTTTATGGTTATTGGTGAGACGAGTCCTAGAGAATCAAAACATGGTGATACCTCTGACAGTAAACTACGTTTAGTGAGTGTACTGCTTGATTTATTGTTTATCCTTTTGAGACTCAAAGTGTCTTCCTGTGTGTTCCAATTAAGTCCAAGCATGTTGTTGCATTCAGGAATTTCAGCTTCAGGGAAATCTTTGATAAGTTCCCTTAATTGATTTGAATTTGTATTCCGCATCCTTAGAGGCATATTTGATTCTTTCATCTCCTTGTTAGCTTCTCTCTATAAGGATTTCAAATCCTCCTCTTTATTCACAGTACCTTGAAGATTGTCCACATAGAAACTTTTCTTTAGGATTTCTTTGAAGGGACTTTCAGATTTCTTCAAATGTGTATTAAGAGTAGCTTCTAGTAAGAATGGAGAGGATGTTGGACCAAATAATACTGACTTGAAACGATAAGTTTTCACAGGAATTTGAGGATCATGTGGATTTTCTGGCCACAAGAATCGAGTATAGTCTCTATCTATTTCTTGTAGTCCTACTCTTAAGAAAGCTTTGGAAATATCAGCCGTGTAGGCATATGGATTTGTGCGAAATTTCATAAGAACGTCTCCAAGCTTCTCAGTTAGTGAGGGTCCGGTCATCAGACAGTCATTAAGGCTTGCTACATCTTTATTTACACGTGCGCTGCAATTATATGCAACACGTAGTTGAGTGGTTTCAGAATCTATTTTTGACTCCGTGGTGCGGTAGATAATAAGCATCTGTCTACAAACATCTGTTACAAATCAAACTGTTGACGAGGCAGCCAGATGCAGTCTGGCCCTTTCTAAGGGCTGGGCCCTTGAAAAGGGAAGAAGGGGCTGAAAGGGCTGATCCCCCCCCCTTTCTTGGAGAATTTTCTCCACAGGGAGAGTAAATAATGAGTGTGGGATTGTTTTGGAAGAGTACAGGATGGGTGTGTGAGTGATCTGGGAGAGTTCAGGAGGGATGTGGGAGAGTAAATAATGTGTGTGAGAGGGTTCTGGTACAGAGCAAGATTGGTGTGGGAATGTTCTGGGAGAGTACAGGTTGAGTGA
This sequence comes from Cherax destructor, assembly GCA_009830355.1. Classification (NCBI taxonomy): domain Eukaryota; kingdom Metazoa; phylum Arthropoda; class Malacostraca; order Decapoda; family Parastacidae; genus Cherax; species Cherax destructor. Next base: position 1,273 of record WNWK01033920.1, on the reverse strand, counting down.
GGGAGAGTAAATGATGAGTGTAGAAGTGTTCTGGGAGAGTAGAGGATGGGTGTGGGACTGCACTGAGAGAGCATAGGATGGGATTGGGAGTGCTCTGGGAAAGTACAGGATGGACTTAGGATTGTAAAGGATGAATCTGGTAGTATTCTGGGGGAGTATAGTATTGGTGTGTGAATGTTCTGGGAGAGTGCAGGATGGGTGTGGGAATGTTCTGGGAGAATGCAGGAAAGTTGACGAAGTGTTCTGGGAGAGTACAGGATGGGTGTGGGAGTGTTCTGGGAGAAAACAGGATGGGTGTTTTTAGAGTTCTGGGGAGAGTTCAGAATTTGTGTTGGAGTGTCTGGAAGAGTACAGGATAGTTGTGGGAGTGTTCTGGGAGAATACACGATGGGTGTGGTAGTGTTGAGGGGAATATACGATGTGCGTGGGAGTGTTCTAGGAGATTACAGAATATGTGGGAGTGTTGAGGAGAGTGCTCTTGGAGAGAACAGGAGTGTGTGGGAGTGTTCTAGAGAGTACAGGATGGGTGTGGGAGTGTTCTGCGAGAGAACTGGATGGGTGTGGGAGTGTTCTATGAGAGTACATAATGGGTGTAGGAGTGCTCTGAGATTGGTGAAGGAGAGTATGGGAGAAAACAGGGAGAGTGTGGGAGGTCTCTGGGAGTGTTCAAATGGATGTGGGAGTGCTCTGTGAGAGAACAGGATGAGTGCAGGAGAGTTATGGGAGAATTGAGAATGGATGTGGGAGATCTCTGGGAGAGTGTTGGGTGGGTGTGGGAGTGCTCTGGGATAGTACAAGATGTGTGGGATTGCTCTGGTAGAGATCAGAAGATGTGCGAGTGTTCTGGGAGAGTACAGGATGGTTGGAGAGTGTTCTGGGAGAGTACAGGATGATTGTGAGAGTGTTCTGGGAGAGTCCAGGATGGATGTGGGAATTCTTTGGGAGAGCACAGGTTGGGTGTTGTAGAGTTCGGTTAGAGTACACGATGGGTGTGGGAGTGCTCTGAAGAGCCAAAAACGATGATACTGAGGATTGGGTGGGAGTGCTGTGGAAGAGTATAAGATGGATATGGGAGATTAAAGGATGAGTGTGCTAGAGTTCTGGGAGAGTACAGAATGAGTGTGGGAGGCTTCTCGCAGAGTGCAGGATGGGTGTGGGAGTGCTCTGGGAGTGTACATGATGGTTGAGGAGTGCTCTGGGAGAGTAGAGGATGGGAGTGGAGTGCTCTTCGAAAGTGCAGGATGGGTGTGGGAGGGCTCAGATAGAGTTCAGG
>WNWK01033919.1:0-20789 GCA_009830355.1 Cherax destructor | reverse complement strand
ATATACGTTTTACAGACTTTTGAGTATCTACGTAAAATTCTAGGGGCTTCAAATAAAACGGGAAAGGGGGGGCACATGAGAGAATTCGTTAGTGTGCGCGTAAAAAAAAAACCCTGCGCCGCGTCGAAAGAGAAAAAAACTCCGCCCTTTTTTTGGTTTAAAAACGCCGACTTTGAGGTGTATTTTCGTATAGTATTTATGGTTGTATTCTCTTTTTATGGTCTATTTGATAGAATGGAAACATCTACGAAATAAAGATGATTTTGATTAGTTTTAGAAAAAACATTTTGAAATTGGTAAATTAGGAGAAATGTTTGTTTTTTGCAAATGTTCAAGAGTAAAAAATCCCCCCGCGTCCAATACACATAAATTTGGGCGAGTCTAATATTTTTTCACAAGTCTTTGATATTATTTATACCATTTTTACAATAATGCAATAGTCTATAACTAAATCTTCTATTTTTATGTGAAAAAAAAATAAAATAAAAACCCAAAAAAGTAATATAAGGGGGGCCCTAAAGAGGGATTGAACAGATAACATCTTTTTTTAGGCCAGGAATGTCGTTGTTTATTCGGATTTATTTTAAAATTTTCAATTTTTTATTTTATAAAATTTGGGCCCAAAATGCCAATTTCTGATCACTTTTTTGGGTATTTGAAATCGAAAAATTTGGGTGGTTTTTGATCTCGATGCAAATGGGTTCAAAAAAATATTATGATTTTGTTTGGGAACAAGGAATTTACCAAAATAGGCTCAAAGTCGGCAAAATTTCCCGATGCGTATATATTGGAGATCACAACCCGAGCTAATTCCGTGAGTTTTCAATAAAATTTTAAAAACTTTTGGGTTTTACCATGGGGAAACGACTTATCATTTCTAAAAAAAAATAATTTTTTTATTTTTATAAATTTTTGAAAACAGGAGAGCCTCGGATTGGGGTTGCGCAGTAAAAGGGGTTAAAATTCCCCAATTTCACAAAGCCTTTCTTTTTAAACCCAAACCTATTTATAGGTTTGGGGCATTTTTTTTGGAAGAGTGATAAAATAAAACCCCAAAGGCATTTGCTAGTCGGTCCTTAAAAAGGGGTGAAAGTTATACAGAATGAGCAAGAAGCCTTGAATAGTGTGGTCTTTAAAACACTTCCGAGATATAATTTATCAGACCCTGTCCATGTTTGAAGATCAGCCCTCCAATACCATTGTTCCAGAATAAACAACCTCTGGAAGCATTAGAGGTCCTTAACATCCGAGTTCAACCTACCTTTGAACATTTACCGGCAAGTCAAATGTAGTTGCGATGCTTTATCGCGCGTTAGCGTAGAACGCTGATCCTTTAGGGAGGATTAAAGAATCCCCAAAGAACAGACCCCTTGGGTCGGTGGATAGTTTCTTACGGAAGACCTTATTCCTGGAAGCCAAAGCACCTACTGACTTTGTTAGAACCAAGAATTTTGTATCCGAACCGAGCGGGAACGCCTAGTAGACGGCTACCAGAAACCTCAGTCAGTAAAAGTAGCTTTACATAATTAGATCAAGGGTTCCCCCGGTAGGACCGTTCCGATTAAACAAGCAAGATTGAAGTCTTTTGGCCTCGTATGGCAACTATATTACCGGATGTTAAAAGTGTAGTGTTTGATGAAACACGGGTAATATCAACGGTCCCAATCCTATCCAGATGTATCCCCTACTAGTGAGCCATGGGAAAGAGTTGCAATAGATCTCTAACTAATTTTCAAGTACAACGCAAGGAATAAACATCTGAGGTGATGGTCGATCATTTCACCAGATATTGGAGTTAGTTCCTATTCCAGACAAGACTGCCGAGACAGTAGCAAAGCGTTTAAGGAACGTATAATATGTAGACACACCACCCAAATCCTTAGTATCCGATAATGGAGGTGAATTTTGTAACAGATTCTGAAACCTATGTGCCGATAAGATTACTAAATCTACCATTGTTCCACACCATCCTCCAAATGGTTTAGCAGAAAGAACTAATAAAAAGTACGATGTCTTGAGAGCCATGTTAATCCCAATAGTTCAACCTGGGATGAAGTTATACCGATGTTCAATGCTTATAAATTCTTTTTCAATCTTCTATAGGTGATACGCCGCATTACGCTTTGATGGTGTGAACCCTTATGAGTTGTTTATTCTAACCAAAACCGTCGATAACCCTGATGATTTCATAGCAACTGACCAGCCAACTCGGTGTTTTCAAAGGATCCAAACACTTCATGTCAACGGAATTTACTAGGTAACTAATCAAAGAAACATAAAGTTCAAGAGGGGTCCGAGTCATGTTGTTCAACTTTAACAAAACTTAAAATCCTAAATTAGACCAAAGGTTTGTTGGCCCATATCGAGTGTTGAAATATCAAGGGCAAAGTATAAAGTTAGAGAACTTAAGGGTAAGTGAAAGAAGCCCTTTAGATCATATGAATTAGTAGTAGAAGCAAGCCCTGACAAAGCTTTGTGCGAAATGATAATCCGTCTGACCCCATTCAACTTCTAGAGGAGTCGAGGCAACCTGATTTCATTACTCCTGCGTCCACAAGGGAGAAACCCCAGTATCATTTGTTGAACATTAGACCCTCCTCAATCAGAAGGGAGTTACCCGTAAAGAGTTTATCCCCCAGAGATGATAACCATTCGTATAGTAAATCTTCCCTAGCGAGTTGGGGTTGTAAATAGACGTATAATTAGATGATTGAGTTAAGAGAAATTGTCACCGTGTTTTTGTTACAATGTTCATTATTAAATTTTTTTTTTTGTTGTTCATGTTCCCCTTAGTTCTGAGCTTTAACAGTTGATCGGTGCCAGTCTCTCTCTGTTAAAACTTCTTCCGGAAAATATTTATTCTTCCTCAGAACCCGCTGAGTGCTGAATCGATTGATCACAAATTTGAAATTGTAATTTATGTAATCCATTAAAGATCCTTAAATTTCTCTTAAGTACCTTAACTAAAGAATCGAGGAAGATTAATCTTGATCAGTTAAAGTTTAAGTGTTTGCTATTTAAGATTCACCCAGTACCACCTGTCTGTTCAGCCTTGGTTTATAGTAGCCGAGACGTCATACGAAACATGGCCGAGCTGTCGTGGATCATATATACACTTGTTTGTTCTTTATAAAGCGGTCCCTTTCCGGTGACGTCACGGCCCCGCTGATGTCGAGGCTCAGCGCATGTCCACTATCATAGGCAGACTGCCTTCCAACGTTCCTCGGGGACGACGGAATGGACTCCCTCACATCTGTAAATATACCGAACCATCCACCAAGAATCTTTGACCTCTATATTCTCTCAAAACCCCCTCGACACTACCACCACTGCCTCTACGCACGACTACTACCACGCCTCTACCACCACTGCCTCTACCACTGGCTCTCACCACTGCCTCTCACCACTGCCTCACCACCACTGCCTCTTCCACTGCCTCACTACCACTGCCTCTACTACCACTGCTACCCACTGCCTCTACCTCCACTGCTCTACCACTGCCTCTCACCACCACTGCCTCTCACCACCACTGCCTCACCACCTGCCTCTACCACTACTGCATCTACCACCACTGCCTCTACACACTGCCTCTACTACCACTGCCTCTACTACCACTGACTCTACTACCACTGCCTCTACCACCACTTCCTCTCTTCACTGCCTCAACCACCACTGCCTCTACCACCACTGCCTCTCACCACTGCCTCTCACCTCTACCTCTACCACCACTGCATCAACCACCACTGCCTCTACCACTACTGCCTCTACACCACTGCCTCCCACCTCCCTGCCTCTACCACTGCCTCTCACCACCACTGCCTCTCACACCACTGCCTCTACCACTGCCTCTACCACTACTGCATCTACCACCACTGCCTCTACTACCACTGCCTCTACTACCACTGCCTCTACTACCACTGACTCTACTACCACTGCCTCTACCACCACTTCCTCTCTTCCTGCCTCTACCACCACTGCCTCTACCACCACTGCCTCTACCTGCCTCTCTCCACCACTGCCTCTACCACTGCCTCTACCACGACTGCCTCTACCACCACTGCCTCTACTACCACTGCCTCTACTACCACTGACTCTACTACCACTGCCTCTACCACCACTTCCTCTCTCCCTGCCTCTACCACCACTGCCTCTACCACCACTGCCTCTCTCACTGCCTCTCACCACTGCCTCTCACCACTGCCTTTCACCACTGCCTCTCACCACTGCCTCTACCACCACTGCCTCTACCACCACTCGCCTCTCACCACTGCCTCTACCACCACTGCCTCTACTACCACTGCCTCTACTACCACTGCCTCTACCACCACTGCCTCCACCACTGCCGCTCACCACTGCCTCTACTGCCACTGCCTCTACTACCACTGCCTCTACCACCACTGCCTCTCTCCACTGCCTCTACTACTGGCCTCCAACCACCACTCCTCTACCACCACTGCCTCTCACCACTGCCTCTACCACTGCCTCAACCACCACTGCGTCTTACCACTGCCTCAACCACCCTGCCTCTACCACTGCCTCACCCACCACTGCCTCTACCACTGCCTCTACCACTGCCTCAACCACCACTGCCTCTGGATGAGTGTGCGGGTATTGTACTCTGGAGTGTAAACAACGCGGGACTGGTTTCCAAGCGCCTGGGCGGACAGGTGATGGACGCCTTGTTGGAATCGTGATATTTTGTTTGCGGCGATATCGATTTTCTTGTTCTAATGACGATATGTTCTATTGCTGTGCCGTTTGAATAGCAGGGGTCCCACTGTATATGCATTTTATCGCTCTAGGCACTTTAAAAGCCTAGTACGTGGACTCGTTAGCGGCCGTACTCAGTTCCTAGCTAGGCCTTTAACCGAAATGGCCTTTAACCAAAATAATATTCCCTATAAGAATTAATGTAAATAAAATTAATCTGTTCCAGACAAAATATTCAGATTTTTTTTTTTTATCAATTAAATCAAAATTACATACCTTTATTGAAGACTAATGCTGGCTTCTGGAAGATAGGGAGGAGTTAGTTTTGGAAGGAAATCCCCCTTTATAAAGACTTCAGGTAACAAGTCCTTATCTGGGCTTACTTCCCTTCTTTTCTTTTAATGCCACTAGGACCAGCTTGAGAGTCACTGGACCCCTTTCTAGAAAAACAACTGTCGAGAGTGCTCGTTTCTGGCACCCTTTAACATTTCCCTGAAGTGGGACAGGTTTTATCACTAAACAGTTGCGATAGGCTTGTTTCAGCTTGGTCGGGGTGGTGTTTTTCAACAAATGTCTGCACCTTAGTCCACATAGAACAAATTCCTTAATCTCTGCAGAAGGCACCTCCTTCTCTTTCTTTTCCTCCTCCTCCTTTTCTGAAGCAATTGCCTCAACTTTGGTCTGATGAAGTTCCAGTTCCAGCTGTTTCAGTTCTTCGTGGTTAGCTCTACCCTGTGGTCCTGCACAACTCTTCCACATCCTCACCACTCACCTCAACCCCAGGCTGTTCCCAATGTCACAATATTTTCCACAACAGGCACAGGGTCGTCAGCCTCAAATCCTTCAAAATCCCTCTTTCCAACACAATCCGGCCACAGTGGTCTCAGCAGAGTTCAAAGTCCTGGTAGTCACTCCTCCCAAGCCTTACCTATAAGGCCTATGCAGTTGTAGACATTGGAGGGATTCTTCCAGAACTCTCTAAGGGTTAATTCAGTGTCTGAGGTCATTTCAAAGCACTCTGAAACACTGCTTTTGGTGTACGTTTCTTGAAGTTAGAAATGACCTGCTGGTCCTGGGCTGGAGAAGAGGAGTGGTGTTAGGAGGCAAGAACTTCACTTTTATAAATCTGAAGTCCCTAGACATTTGGTCTTCCAAGTCTGAGGATGTGCAGGAGCTTGTTCAGTACCAGGAGGCACTTGAGTCCCAAATTGTTATCCTGAAGGTATTTTTTCACACTTGGGCCAACACATCATCAACCCAATCTTTGAAAATTGGCCTTTGGCCCATGCATTTTGATTTGATTTCCACATCACACAATCTTTTCTTGTAGCATTGTGTTTTTTTGAACACACGGGAGTTTCAGAGTGATACACGAGTAAAGGCTCACTTTGAAATCCCACTAGATTGCTTACACAACATGAGAGTTATCCTGTCTTTCAGGCTTGTGTCCTGGCAGTTCTTTCCTCCTGCATAGTAGGTCCTGTTGGCATTTTCTTCCAAAACAGACCTATTTGTCACAATTTAATACTTGTTGGGGTTTAGATTTTCACTTTTTGTAGTCCTGAAATTTCTTCACAAACTTTTCAGCAGCATGTTTCTCAGAACTTTCAGCCTCACCTGCCTTACAACCTGTGTATGCCACTACGCTTCTTAAATCTCTCAAACGAGCCTTTGCTGGCCCTAAATTCAATACCGCAGCACTTGTTCCGGAGTTTTCTTCACAAGATCTTCATGCAAATGCCTTGCCTTCTCAAAAATAACAGACTCCCTCTGTCTCCCTATTTGTTTTTATTTAATCCACATAAAATAACTTTTCCATTTGTTCCATTATTGTTGACCTTTGTTTAGAAGCACTTTACTCCTTTGGCAACATCAGCTCCTTGATTTGTTCTTTGTTTGACAGATGGTTGTAATTGTTGATTTGTTTTCCAAAACATCCTGGCAAGTTCCAGCCCCGCATACCCTCATATTTCTCAATCACCTCTCTCTTAAATTCCATGGTGTTTCCCTCTCTTTGCCCACAGGAACTTTAGTAGAAACTTTCTTGGGAGCCGGTTACTTATTTCGCATTGCGACTGACAAAAAACCACGAAAAACAAGCGAAATGTTTGATGAATGAGCAGCTTTCACACCGAGACGCAGCAGCCGAAGCGCAGCGCGGTTAGCGCCCACCGAGAAATGGCCGCTAACCGAGCTGTAAACCGGAACCGAGTTGCGCTACGGAACGGCCGTAACCGAGGGTTCACCTGTATAATGTGAGGGCGTAGCCGATGAGGGTTACATACCTACTACACTTTGATACATACAGTAGGCCCTCTTTACTTACGGTAGTTACGTTCTGAAAATGTTGTGTTAGCTAAAAATCGTGTTAGATAATTAAAAGAACTTATGGGAAAAATAGGTTACGTTCCTGAGAGTCCCCAATAAGCCAAACAAGTTTTTTTAAACGATCTTACAAATATAAAAGAGAATATGTAATTGTAGTTCATTATCGTGATGTATTATGTTGTTTTTCTTTAAGCTCAAATGTAAAGAAATAATAGTATTTACCTTAAATTGTGGGTGGGATGATTGTGAAGAGAGTGGAGAGTTATGCTGTGGCCCTACTGGGCTGAGGTGGATAGTAGAGATTCTGGAACTGAAGTCGATGGTTGTACCGAGTGTCTCTAACTAATAAAGTCATTCAGTAAGTCAGTCAATTCAGTAAGTCAGTTAGTTCATTCAGTATCATTCAGTAAGTCATCGGTCAAGTCATGGGCAAGTCAGTCGTCAGTCATTCAGTAAGTCAGTCAGTCAAGCTTCCCAGTAAGTCGTCAGTCAAGTCATTCAGTAAGTCGCAGTCAAGTCATTCAGTAAGTCGTCAGTCAATATTCAGTAAGTCAGTCAGTCAAGTCATTCAGTAAGTCAGTCAGTCAAGTCATTCAGTAAGTCAGTAGTCAAGTCATTCAGTAAGTCAGTGAGTCAAGTCATTCAGTAAGTCAGTGAGTCAAGTCATTCAGTAAGTCAGTGAGTCAAGTCATTCAGTAAGTCGTCAAGTCATTCAGTAAGTCAGTCAAGTCATTCAGTAAGTCAGTCAAGTCATTCAGTAAGTCAGTCAAGGCATTTAGTAAGTCAGTCAAGACATTCAGTAATTCAGTCAAGACATTCAGTAAGTCAGTCAGTCAAGTCATTCAGTAAGTTAGCCGGTCAAGCCATTCAGTAAGTCGCGGTCAAGTCATTCAGTAAGTCAGTCAAGTCATTCAGTAAGTCAGCAAGTCATTCCATTAAGTCAGTCAGTCAAATCATTCAGTAAGTCAGTCAAGTCATTCAGTAAGTCAGTCAAGTCATTCAGTAAGTCAGTCAAAACATTCAGTAAGTCAGTCAAGACATTCAGTAAGTCAGTCAGGACATTCAGTAAGTCAGTCAGTCAAGTCATTCAGTCAGTCAAGTCATTACACAAACTTATGTTTACATCTTTTTATGTGTACAAAGTAACACTTCTTTACAGCAACAGATTTATGTCTTGTCTAATAGACTTAATAAATGCTTATAGCTTTTCTTGCCACTTTGGAACACTGGTATGCCTATGGTGACATGATTGGCAAATACAAGATATAGTAATTTAAAGATCAAAACACAATTCACTCTCTCTTGACAAACGCTGGCTTGACACGTATGGAATACGAATGTTGGGATGGTGGGGTGTTGTTGGGGGAGGTAGCCTGGGAAGGCGGGAGGTCTCCCCGCTGTTCCAAACATTAGCACCGGCCGCTTGAGGGAATGGTTATTTGTTTTTTTCTTCCCGCAAACGTAAGTAAGTTTATTCAGGTATGCCAGATACGTTACAAAGATTATCATACATAGGCATATGTGTAGAGAACCTAGGATAACCCAAGTTGTTATCCTAGGTTCTCTAGGATCACTTTGGGTTATCCTAGGTTCTCTCACTGCTGTATACTCACCTAATTGTACTCACCTAATTGTGGTTGCAGGGGTCGAGACTCAGCTCCTGGCCCCGCCTCTTCGCTGTCTGCTACTGGGTCTCTGCTCTCCCTGCTCCATGAGCTTTATCATACCTTGTCTTAAAACTAGATGGTTCCTGCCTCCACTATATCTTTCTATAGTCCATTCCACTTCCTGACTACTCTGTGGCTGAAGAAATGTTTCCTGACATCCCTTTGACTCATCTGAGTCTTCAGCTTCCAGTTGTGTCCCCTTGTTTCTGTGTTCCCTCTTTTTAAACAACTGTCACTATCTACCTTGTCAATTCCCGCAGTATTTTGTATGTCGTTATCATGTCTCCTCTGACCCTTCTTTCCTCCAGTGTTGTTAGTCCTATTTCCTCAACCTTTCTTCATAAGACAGACCCTGAGTTGTGGAACTAACCTTGTCGCAAACCTTTGCACTTTCTCTAGTTTCCTTACGTGCTTGACCAGGTGTGGTTCCAGACTGGTCTGCATATTCTAGTATGGGCCTGCGATCACGGTATACGTGTCTTGACGATTCCTTGTTAAGGTAACGGAAGCTAATCTAAGGTTTGCCGACGCCCTATCTGCCGCGTTATCTGGTTGATGTGTGCCTCCGAGACGTGCTAGGCGTTATACTCCTCAAGGTCTTTCTCCTTGCCGAGGTTTGTAGCCTTTGTCCGCCACTTTCTCCGGGTTTCTTTGCCCTTCTCCGATCCTTGACTTTGCATTTGGAGGGGATTGAATTCGAGAAGCCAACGCTAGACCAGATGTCGAGCTTGTCCAGGTCTGTTTGCGCCCCCTGTCTCTTCGATGTGTTCTCCCATTTTTTCCACCCCGGAAAGAGCCCGGCTTCCCTCCTCTGCAAAAAACCAGGAATAACCTGGCCTGGATACCCCGCGGTCCCTCGCGGCCCACGTGATACCACCCGCCCTTGACCCGTTGTTGCCTCCCTTTGAGGGTTTCCCGATCCTTCCAGTGCCCTTCCTGTTATACCTGCTTGTTCTTCCAACTTTACTAATTCATGTGAGGAATGTGCGAAGGCCTTCCTGCAGTCCAGGAAAATGCAATCAACCCACCCTTCTCTCCCTGCCTTACCTCTGTTACTTTATCATAGAACCAGGAGGTTTGTTACACGGATTTCCTTCCCGGAATCCAGCTGTCTGGTGTTTATTATCCTGTTCCGCTCAAGGTGTTCCACCATACTTTTCCTGATGATTTTCCCAGGACTTTGCACCTATACAGGTGACACCGGTCTATAGTTTAGTGCCTCTTTTTGTCTCCTTTTTAAAATGGGGACTACGTTCTCTTCCATATCGGTAGCTCCCGTTTCAAGGGATGTGTTGAAAATTGTGGTGTGGCACCTCATCCCAGCTCCTTCCCAAGAACCCACGGGGAGATATTGTCCGGACCCCCGCCGAGGATGATCCGATAACTGCTTCTTCTCCTCGTTGGTGAAGTCTGCCTGGTCACCCTTGGGGACGAACCATGTCCTGTCTACCCACCGCCTTCCTTTCCTTGTGAATACTTCCTAAACCTCAAGTTGAGCTCCTAAATCCTCTGACATTCGGAGTTCCCCATTTTCCTCGCCTTACCCACCTGGTCTTGGTGTTGCTTCCTTCTGATGGATGAACATCAGTTTGTCGGATTAACTTTGGCGTCGTTTGCTGTTTCGGACCTCCCTCCGCGGCTACTCTTTCTACCCTCAATTCTTTGTTTACTGGTTCTTTGCCTTCTGTACCATTTCCATTCTCTGATCTTGATTCTTTGCCTCCCGCACCTTTGGGTAAACCAGGGGCCTTTCTGGCCTTCCCTTTAAACTTTCCTCTGGGTATAAACCGTTCGCCTCCTTGCCTTTGCCCCTCATTCCATCTTTCAATTGTCGCCTTCCATTTCCCTTTCCCACTGGAGCCCGCGGTTCCCCCAAGCCCGGTAGTTTCTCTTTTAAAGTCTGGTTTGTCTCTATCGGTACTGTTTCCCCTCTCCCCTTAGCTTACAATGTACTCAAAGCAAGCCCTATGGTCACTGGCTCCCGGGGCTCTGCGATGCTTATACGATGTTCAGGGGAATACAAGGTCCAGTCTTGTGGTTCATCTTCTCCCCTCTCTGGTCGTGTCCCGACATGTTGGGCATGGGGTTTTTCCAGTACCCGTCCTCTCTTGTTCCAAGTTTCTAGACCCCCACGTGGTTCTATTCTCCCGTCGATCTCCCTGTGGTTGAAATCTCCCATGAAGTAGCTTCGCTCTGCTCATGTGGCTTTTTTGCCACCTCTGCCAGGGTGTCCACCTCGCCTGTTGTTCTCGTATTCTTTCCTGGCCTCCGCAGTTCTGTTGGGTTATACATCACTGCAATGATTATCTTATGCCCCAGACGGATGGACTATTATGAATTCCCGTTCTCTACCCCCACTCCTCCATTTCCTGAATCTCCAACGGGCCTTACAACAGTACAACCCTCCTCCCCCTGCTCCTCCATCTTTCCTCAGGATCTGATATCCCGGGGAAGATTGCATCTGTTACTGTCTCATTTAGTTTGTTTCTGTGACCGCATGATGTCTGGGAGCCTCATCTGTCTTTCATTCCATCTTCATACTTATTCGTAATTCCATCCGCATTTGTGTACCAAACCTTCAACCTTGTTTCCAATAGGCCCGGGAGATCTTGGTGGGGGGGGGTGGGCAGGGTGCCCGGGGGGGAGCATGGGGGGGGGTTGTTGGTTGAGGAGGGCGGGGGGGTGCCTTAGGTGGGGGTGGGGGTAACGTGACGGGGGTTTTCATTTGAGGTGGGGGACAAGGGGCCTGATAGGGGGGGGCAGAGGTATGGGTTTCGTGGGTTGTTTGGAAGAGGCCCGCTGGGGAAATTTCCAGGGTGGTTTGCCCGCTTGGGCTTGGGTCCTCCGTTCTTGCCTCCTCCCCCTCCCCTCCTCCTTCTTAACCTCTCCCCCGGGCCTCCCTTTCTTCCGTGTTCTGCTCGATCTGAATACTTCCGGTACCCCGGGTTCGCCTCGCCGAGCTTCTTGCGGGATCATGGGCGCGATTCGCCTTGAATATTCCTTGAGGGGTCGATTTCTTCCCTTTGTGACCACCCGATTTCTGAAAATTTGTCACTTGGAGATGCTCCCCCTACGCTGATACCATCGATCGTTTTGTCTCCTCCGTTTCCTTCGTTTGGGTGCTCCTTCGACTTCCTTGGCCAAGAAACATCGACTTCTCCCTTCCTCCTCCCCGTGCTCCCATTGCCTTGTCACAGGTGCATTTCTCTCCGGGCTGTCATGATGTATTCCCGTGTTCCTTTTGTGTCCGGTCTGCTCTTACGCCCGTCCGCGCAGGGTTGTGGGGCTCCATGTTTAGCGGTCGCGTTTTGTCTACCCTCTCATAGTTGTTTCGGCTCCCATTCGTTGGCCCCGTGGTGCTCTTCGTGATCCTGGCGCTTCTTCTATATCCTCTCGTTTGTTGTTATCCTGCTCGCCTTGCTTGGGGTGGCCCAGTCCGGCGGAGCCCTCCTTTCTCCTCATTCCCTTTGGCGGCCTTGCCGCCCCAGCGTTGTTTCCCTGCCAGGTATGTTGTTCTTCATGATAACTATTCTTCCTTTCCTCCCCCTTTCTCCCAGCCTTGTCAAAGGTGCTTATCCTCTCCCTGCGCCGGAATGTAATCCCCGGCCTTGGGCCCGTCGTTTTACGCCCTGCCGCCGGGGGTTGGGGTTCCTGTTTGCGTGTCCGCTGTTTTGTCTACCTCTTTATGTTGTTTCTGCGCTCCCTTTGTTGTTCCGTGGCTCTTTCGTGACCGGCCGCTTCTTCTATATCCTCTCGTGGTTATCCGCTCGCCTGCTGGGGCCCCCCGGGCCTCCAGTCCCGGCTCAGCTCCCCTCCTTTCTCCTCATTCCTTTGGCTGTGCCTGGGCAAAGCCCCAAGCTTGTTTCCCCGCCGGTACTGTTGTTTTTCGGTCAGTCCCTCGCTTCTCTTCTAGGGTCTGGATCCCCGCTTCCCTGGGCGTGCATTACCCTTTTCTACTCTCCTCATATCCCTTTCCTTCCCTGATCACCAAAACTTCCTCCCATTCCTTTTCCCTTTCATCGAGCTCCTCGGTGATCACCAATCTTCCCCTCCCACTCCTTTCCCTCCTAGAAATTTCCTCCTCCCCTGTTGCCTTTGATGGCCTCTTCTTCCTTTGGACAGGCTATGTATGATAATCAATGTAACTATCTCTATACCTGAATAAACTTACGTTTTGGGAAGAAAAAACAAATTCCCTTTTCCTCAAAGCTGAGGATTCTTAGAGCTGTAAAAACCATGGGCTTACACTTGAAATCACCTGATGAACCAAAAGGAGAGGGCCCATCTTTGCCTTGAAGCCTGGGCACTTTTCTCTTGTATATATAAGTTCAGTTGGCTTTTCTTCCAGAAAACCTTGTCTTGTCAGCTTAAACACTTTTGTGATCATAGCCACCCTCAGTAGGACCCCACTGACTCGTGGTTTTTCATGCAGGGACCCCGCTAAAAATTTTTTCCCCCCTCCGGAATCGCGTAATATGGTTTACGTCGTGTTAGATAAAAATGGCCGCAATTCTTCAATCACGTAATACCCAAAACCGCAACATAAAGTCGGTAAATGAGGGTCTACTGTACCTCCTTACCATTCACCTTGCCCCGTTTAAGACCAAAGACTACAAATTTTTAAGGTATGTAATGAGGACGAAGGGGGCCTCCCTAATGAGTTTAATCTATTCCAGACCTTGCTCGCAACTGGATTTGTTATTTGCATAATTTTCCCTTTAAAAATTGAAATGGAATTAACTGTTATGGAATTCCAAGACCACAAAATAATTAAATAATTTCCAATATCAACTCTACGGCTTATTTATCTATCACAATTCATCTAATATGACATAATAAACAATATTAATAACATGAAACTGATAATACACTAGAATGAATGAAATATTACGATGGAGAGTGTTACCGGGATTTGGAAGGTAACGGGGTAAAACGCCCCTGCCGGGTTGACCATGCCTCATGTTGGATCAGAACCTGATCAACCAGGCTGTTACTCTGGCCCACGCAGCCAACTAAAAAGCCTGGCGGTCAGGACCGACTTGGTGGCTGCCCGCCGTGAGGGAGGGTTTGTGAATCCCCGATGTAGCGGGAGGCAGTTGAAAGTCTAGGGCCTAACACTTTTGGTTGTCTTCAACGGCTGTGGCACCCCTGCTTTCATTGGGGAGTTACCCCCGCCGAGTCTTTTCTTTCTTAGGGGTTTCTCGGCAAGTTTGGTACAACTCGAGAATTTTCCACTTATATAATAAGATTCTCCCACCTGCGTTCTAGGGAGAGGTTTAAGAACTTAACGTTCCGGTTTTAGGGGTTTATCGCAGATGCGCCGGAAGGTTTCGCAACAAGGTCAGCAATTTCACCTGCCTTGAAAGGTGCAGTTAGTGTCGAATATTCCATCCAGATAGAAACGTTTGTAAAGGTCAACCGGGCTTTGCATCCCTGGTTTTGAAGGTTCTCATTATCCATCCCGCATTTTTCTAGCGGCGATTGCTAGGTGTTATGGTCCTTGAAGGTGAGATCCTCGCTGATCACTCCCAGGTTTTGACATTAGTTTTTCGCTCTATTTGGTGGTTGGAATTTGTTTTTATTCCGAAGAGATTTTAATTTCTTCACGTTTTCCATATCTGAGTAATTAAATTTCTCATCATTGAACTTCATATTGTTTTCTGAGCCCATTTAAAGATTTGGTTTATGCTGCTTGGAGTCTTGCAGTTTCTTCAACGGGGACACTCTCGATTCAGGTGTCATCTCAAATATGCCCGACTTGGCTTATATCCGTCTTCCGATAGAGGATGAGGAACAGGACGGAGCAAGCCGGCTTGTGGAACAGAGCTTTCACTGTAGCCTCCCAGACTTTACTCTGTTGACTACACTCTTTGGTTCTACTTGTTAGGAAATTATAGATCCTCTACCCACTTTTCCTGTTATTCCTTTATCACGCATTTTGTGTCTATTACGCCATGGTCAACTTGTCTAGGCTTTTGCAAAGTCTGTGTATATAACATCGCATTTTGTTTGTTTCTAGAGCATCCAGAACCTTGTCGTAGTGGTCCGTAGTTGGGACAGACAGGAGCGACCGCTCTAAACCCATTGCCCTGGGTTGGGTTAGGGTATCTACATGGGATCTTGCTTCTGAACCCTTTCAAAGATTTTTATGATAGGGATGTTAGCACTATTGGTCTTAGTTCTTTGGTTTGCTTTCGCCCCTTTGTGGAGTGGGGCTATTCTTTGTTTTTAGTACCTGGACACCCCGTGTCCATGCTCCTCTCCATGGAGTTAAAAGCATGTGATAGGGGCTTTTGCAGTTTTTTGATGAACAAGGAGTTCCATGAGTCTGGGCCTGGAGCGGAGTGAGGGCATGTCATTTATTGCCTTTTTGAAGTCATTTGGCATGGGAATGCAGATAGGCATCTCTGCCAAGTTCGTGGCACTCTCAAAAAAAATTAATTTAGGTCTTTGATTTCAGTCTCGTTAGCGGCTCGCTAAAAACGATCATACTGGGACTTTAACTCGCTTATTTCCTTGTGTCATCTGTGTAGGCCCTCCCAAAGGGGGCCCAATACTGGATGTTGTCGTCGATTTGATTTGGCTAAGAAAAGAAATATTTGGGTTTATTTTAATTTATTTATGGCTTTTAGTTCTTCCCACGTTTTTGATTCCTGTAAGACTTTTTGTTTTAATTTGATTTTGCTATTTCTCGACCCGTTCCCAGATTTCAGATATTTTGGGCCCCTCGAGTGCTCTGTTATTCTCTCCTTGCCTGTTGGGAATGCCTCCTTTTCTAGTTTACATCTTCCTTCTTTCCTTGGGAATTTACCTGGCAAACCTCAAGGCCACGGGTAATTTGTTCGCATGGTTAGATCCGTGAGTTATATCTTCCCAGTTTATATAATTTGGACTTGATTTATTGGTCCCACCTTATGTTTTTGTTATTAAGTTGAATTTGGAGAAGGTTCCCTTCTTGATCATATTTTGTGATCTGGGGCTCCCCCTCTTCTGGACCTCTATTGTTGTATCTGTATATTGTTTTGATATGACATTTCGTATCAGATCATCATTGGTGAAGATGAGTCAAGCGTATTCTCCCTGTAGGCTCTATTTTGGGTTTAAGGTGAATTTGGCAGAGATTTAAAAGTTCATGGTGAGCGAGTTTTCATCAGCTGCCTCCTGTTGTTTCCGTTACCATTGTTTCAATATTCCTCCATTTTAGGTGCCTTGATTGAAATCCCCAGGAGCAAGATTTGGGGCAGGAGCTGGAAGATTTTCCAGACATGGTCAATTTTCAGAAGCTGTCCTTGAATTGAGGAAGTTGCATCCGGAGGCTTGTATCCCATGACCAGGTTTGTTCAGATCTTTATTGTTAATCTTCAACCTCATTTGAGGATTTAGAAGTTTTTTTTTATTTTTTTATTAACACATCGCCGATTCCCACCAAGGCGGGTGGCCCGAAAAAGAAAAACTTTCTCATCTTCACTCCTCATCCAAAACGCCATTAACACCCCCTCCTTGAGTCAAACCCACTTCCCTCTCCGGCTAGTCCGCCCGTTCCCCGAATCCCTTCAAATGTTCTTTGCTCCACCCCAGCCGCGGGGTTTCAGGAGTAATATGAAAGCCTTCTTTCCCGGTAGACCCAACAAAAGTAAAGTTTTTAAGATCAACAAAGATCAAATGAACGAAAGACATTGCAGATATAAAAGAAGCCGAACAGGTTCCCGGTAGAAAAAGGTTTTTAGATTCACCCCATGGGGAAAACGATCTAATTAGATCTTAAAAGAGAAACAAGTATTCATTAATATGCACCAAAACCAGAACCTCGGTATAGAATCAAAGCTTAAGCGAGAGAATAATGATAAAATCCACCTTTTCACCCGGAGGAAAATTCTAAAAAAAAGGAGGTATTGATACTTCCCTGGAGAACAATACAAGATTCAAGGGATGAAATATAAAGAGACGTATAAACAAATTTCCAATACAAACCCCATGATATGAGGATGTTTTTTTCTACCTCATTTAAGTATTTCTATCCTCTGATAATATTTTGACAAATAGTTTTCTTTTATTTTTAAATAATCTTTTTTACTTGTGCCCATTTTTCAAACATCCTATATATTTTTATCAACTTACTTCTTTGAATTTATAAGATTTAATCACCTTATTTGCTAAAATTGACTTATCTTTTAATATTTTTAAACTAATAAATTTTTTTTGAACATACCTTTATCATTATCTCTTTCTAATAATTAACTTTGATTTTCATTATATTCCTTTAATAAATTCTATAATCACAATATGAATCGAATCTTAATATTTGTTCCATTATAACTAATACTAATCATAGTAACTTTCCCCGCATTATAGTTAAATAATAAATCAATTACACTGTAAAGATATATCCTAAACCTCGTGACTTCTATTCAAAAGTCTGTTAATCCAATTATAGAAAATCAATTGATCAGATATCATATCTTTAAGTTTAGCATTATTCATTGTTCTTAAGTCTTTTAGAATCACACTCATATATAAACTTTTGTTTAATTAATTAACTAACTCAGGTGCTATAGTTTTAGATTCTTATTAGCTGTAAATTGACTACCTTAGCTCATTCTTTTCATTTTTGTAAACATATTCAACGTCTAACTCACGTGCTAAGAAATCCTTTGCATTGTCCTATTCTTAGGTCTACTTGTTTGTTCAAATTTTGTTTATTTATAGAATCACACTAAATCTTATGATTCCAAACATTGATCCTGAAACCAACCTTCTATTAAATGACTTACAGAACCTAAACAACTGTCATTCTACACAGCAGAACAGGCTAAACACTACTCAAATCCAACAATAACTAACTATCTTTAATTACAATGTCAGATCTTTAAGAACATTTTGATGATCTCACTGCATTATTAAACTCACTTCAGGCCAGTATGTCCATCATTGCTCTCACTGAAACATGGTTAAAGCCTCTACTACAGATATCTATGCCATTCCTAGTTACCAGCATACAAAATTGTCGGCAGACCAACGGAGGTGGCACAGCTATGTTCTACTAGACCAGCTTGAATGTATTAAAATACTTGCACAAGAGATGAACATGGAGAATATATAATAGCTAAATTTAAATCCAAATATCTACAAAACCTCTCACAGTTATAACTCTATAGATTACCACAGTCAAACATTCAGCATTTAGTGAAAAATTAGGAAGTATGATTACTGATGCACCATGAATAAAGACCACTTTAATCCTCACGGCGACTTCAATATAAACTCCTACAAGACCCAGGACCCATAGTAACTGAATTCACAACATATGAGAATCTGCCGCTCCCACAAAAAAAACCTACGAGAATCTCTGAGACCTGTGCCTCTCTATTAGACCATATCTGGAGTAACCCATATCCCCATTAAAATCAGGCATAATCACAGACAATACCACTGACCACTACCTGACCTTTCTCATAACAAATCTCGGAAAATTACCCTAGAGACTAAAGTTACCTTCAGACTACATAATGAGACAGTATTAATAGCTTTATACGCTATGACAAACATTGACTGGCAAACAGGAATAGACAACTTCCGGATACTGACTTGTATTAATAATTTTCTTAAAAAGACCCAATACCTATAATAAGCAGCCCTAAAAAACTAAACAAATCACAACTAAAAGATTAAATAGTCCCTGGCTAACCCCAGCATACTCAAGTCCATTAATATAAAGCACCTATATGAAAACAGTACAGAATGGGACAAATATCAAGAGAACAAACAAAACGCTACTATCAAACCTAACGAGTCTGATAAGAATGTCAAAAACTGTACTATGAGAACAGATTACATAACTTAAAAGGTGATATAAAAAAGACCTGGAAAACCCTATCTGAAATTCTAGGAACAAAATAGATATCCACAAACAGAACAATCAAACTAACAAAACCAGATGAACCCCCTACTCCCACCTATTGAAACAGCAAACAAACTCAATGATTTCTTCTCCCCATAGGTAAAAAGCTGGCAAGCAAAATCCCAAGTTCTAATACTCCACCTAACGACTATCTCACTGGCACCTATCTGAACACACTATTCCTAGCCCCAACACCAATAGAAGTTTCACTTATAATCAACACATTAAAAAACAAAGCAGGTGACCTAAATAACTTACCACCTTATATACAGTCATCCTCGGTTTTGGGTTTTAACCGTTCCAGATGGATGAAGCTAAACCAAAATCGGCAAAACCAAAACTATTTTCCCCATAAGAAATAATGGAAATTCAATTAATCCGTTTCAGAAACCCAGAAGTTTGGAAAAAAAAAAATTTTGGGGCCTTAAAGATAGATTTACATGCACAAATGAATGAAATGAATGTACTTACCCTTACTGAAGATGAGTTGTTGGAGGAAGAGAATGGGGGATATAGAAACCCAATTTTGGAAGGGGAATCCCTCCATAAGGACTCTAGGTACCAAGTTCCTTCCTTCCCTTCTTTGTCTTTTTAATCCCACTAGGACCACTTGTGTTCATCATTACTAAATATCTCTCCAGAGCTCGTATCTGGCGGTTTTAAAATGTCCCAAAATGGGGCTGGTTGTCATTGTAAAAGTAGCCGCCCCGGATTGCAACATCTTTGGTCGGGGATGTTCCTACAAATGATGTGACCACCCCCCCATTGCCAAATCTCCTTAATCTCAAGAAGGCACCTTACTCTCTGTTCCTCCACTGAACAATTTTCGGGTCTGTTTTGTTTTTTTCCTCAAGCTCTTGCGGGTCTTCAGGGTTAGATCTTCATTTGGCCCCCCACCAACTCTTCCACATCCTTCTCCATTCACATCCCCCCATAGAAGTCCCCCCAATTACAATCTTTCCCCTTCCATAGGCTCTCAAAGGGTTCCCTTCAAAACCCCTCCACACAATCCGGCCCAACTTTCCCAAGCGAGTTCACGTCCGGGAAATCACTCCCTGCCGCTTTATCTATAAGGCCTATCAAGGAAGATATCGGGACCCCCAGAACTCTTTTAGGGTTAATCTAGGTTGAGGTTACTCAAAAACCCTTTAAACATTGCTTTGGGACAGTTTTTTAAAGTTTGCAATGAATGGTCCTGGGTGGAGGAGAGGGTGTTTGGGAGGGAACTTCACTTTTACAAATCTGAATTCCTTAGGCATTTGGTCTTCCAAGTCTTGGGATGACCACGAGCATTGTCCATTACCAGGAGGCACTTAAGTGGCAATTTTATTCTCCAATAGGGTATTTCTTTTACACTGGGGCCAAACACTTGATTAAACCATTCCAGGAAAATTTCCCTAGTGACCCATTTTCCCTTTGCATTAGACTTTAAAAAACCCAATTTACCTTTGTCAACCCGTATTTGTCGAACACTCGGGATTTTCAAGTGATAAAGATAAAAACTTACTTTTAAATCCCCACTAAAAGTTCCCACTAACATAAGAGTTAGCCTGTCTTTCTTTTGGTTTTTGTCCGACATTGCCTTTTCCTCCCGTGGATGAGGTCCTCCTTGGCATTTTTTTTCCCAAAAAGGCCTGTTTCGTCACAAAATTTAAAACTTGTTTTTGGGGTTTAAATTTTTCTTTCCCCCACATATTGTTTAAACTCAGCACAAAATTTTAGCCCCATGTTTTTTTGAACTGGCACCCTCACCATGCCTTACAACCCGGTATGCCGGGGTTCGGGGGCTTGAAAATTTTTGAACCAGCCTTTGCTGGCCTTAAATTCATCAACCTCAACCTTTTGGTTCCGGCATTTTTTTTTCAAGATCGGTTTTCGCCCCCTATCTAACAATGGTAGTTGGTAATTACCCCCCCGGCCGGCAGTCAAAGGTTCGTCATCAGACCTGATGTTTGACTGTCGGGCCCCGGTTGACTGACGGCATCCCAGACCCCCCAGTCAACACTGGAGAGTTCCCGGGGCCTGAACCCCAGGGGGAGACTCTCCCATACACTGCTGGGAGGCAACGAGACTCTCCCCCATACGGGGGCCCCGGTTTGATGGTCCCAAAACACACCCTTTTTGAAGTTTATTTTTTAAACTTTTTTTAAATGTACTTTTGGGGGTCCAAAGGGGTAGTCCATTTT
>WNWK01033918.1:0-20790 GCA_009830355.1 Cherax destructor | reverse complement strand
AACATAACGAAAAATATATTTCAATGTGTTTGTTTATTTTAAATTAATGTTAACGTATCTAAAATATATTTAGTTGGGTTGGCTAAATTAAATTGCGCTTGTTGTAATAAGGTTAGGTGGGTTTTTCAAAGTTTCTCTTGCTACAAAATTATAAATTCTTACATTAACATAAATAAAAAAAATTTTCTTTAAACGTATAAGAAAAATTTTGAAAGGATTTAAATTTTTAAATGAGTTTTGCTAATTAATTTACCTAATCGGCACAATATATATATATATATATATATATATATATATATATATATATATATATATATATATATAATAATAATATATATATATATATATATATATTTATTTTTTAATTTTTTAAAATGAAATATAGATATATGTTTGTGTGGTGTGCTTGAAAAATGTTATGTCTTAAAGTTTTTTCCCAAAGATAAGTGTTCTTGTTCTGTATGGGCTCAATGGTCTGCAAATTTGGTTTTGTACATCTGAATCCAAGAGGAGGGATAACGTACACTTCAAAGTTTTTTTGTGGACTAGCCTGAAAGTTGGAAACCAGATGGACAACTTCCTCACCGGGGCAAAAAGAAAACCCCGAGGGGCATCCCCTAAGGGGGAGTTTGAGGTGGTCGCCCCTAAACCCTTTCCCGGAGGAATTACTAGTGATTGAGCAAATTCGCCGATGACACGAAGATAGTTAGGATAATCATTCAGACGTAGGTCAGGGAACTTCAGGAGGATTTAGACAAACTCAATTCCTGGTCAGAAAAGTCAGATGCAGTTCAATGTAGATAAATGCAAAGTTCTGAAGCTCGGGAGTTCCAAACCACACCTACCAGCTTAATAATGTTGAACTCAGCCGTTCAGAATGCAAAAAGGGTTTGGGGTTATGGAAAGCAAACCTCAAACCAAGTCAAATGCTAAGCGTAAAAAAAAGGCAAGTAGATTACTGGGTTTAATCAAGAAGTGTAAGTAACACAAGTTCAGCTGTTATACTACAGCTATATACATCATTAGTAAGGCCTCCTAGATTACGCAGCTCAGTTCTGGTCTCCATTTTACAGAATGGATATAAATTCGTTAGAAAACATTCATCGTAGAATGACTAAATTAATACATAGCATTATAAATCTTCCGTATGAAGAAAGATTGAAGACCCTTAAATTACATTCACTTGTAAGACGAAGAATGAGGGGAGACATGATCGAGGTATATAAGTGGAAGATGGGTATTAACAAAGGGGATATAAACTTGGATTAGTTAGAGGTATGGGTTTAGGAATGGTAAATAATGAGGGCCAAAATATTGATTCAGGCTTTGATATCATAAATCTTAACAATAACAGTAATCGAGTAACACAGGGTAATGATAGTAACAGAAATTGTGTAAAACAAAAGCTGAAAAAGGTTCACAAGAAAATACATATCAATGTATTTTATACTAACTGTCGAAGCGCCAGAAATAAAATTAACGAATTACGTTTGGTAGCATGTGCCTGGAACTTTGATGTCATTGCAATAACTGAAACATGGTATAATACCATGGTATAATGGTATACATGGTATAATATGACTCACGAAATCGTAATGACACGTTTGCAAACAAACCATACCATGGGTGGGGTTCGAACCCGCGGTCAGAGAGTCTCAAAACTCTAGACCGTCGCGTAAGCTACTAGGCCAGCTAGCTTCAATAAGATATTTCTACACCATAGGAAGGTTAGCATAGGCACCACTGTGTCCACAAATGCAAGTTTTTACAGACGAATCTCCCGCTAGCATGGCCGTGACGAACTCTAGCTCAAGTCCCCCTCAAAGCCGTCCACATGACTCACGAAATCGTAATGACACGTTTGCAAACAAATGGTGTAGAAATATACCTAGTTGGATGAATCTTATTGAAGCTAGCTGGCCTAGTGGCTTACACGACGGTCTAGAGTTTTGAGACTCTCTGACCGCAGGTTCGAACCCCACCCGTGGTATGGTTTGTTTGCAATCGTGTCATTACGATTTCGTGAGTCATGTGGACGGCTTTGAGGGGGACTTGAGCTAGAGTTCGTCACGGCCATGCTAGCGGGAGATTCGTCTGTAAAAACTTGCATTTGTGGACACAGTGGTGCCTATGCTAACCTTCCTATGGTGTAGAAATATACCTAGTTGGATGAATCTTATTGAAGCTAGCTGGCCTAGTGGCTTACGCGACGGTCTAGAGTTTTGAGACTCTCTGACCGCGGGTTCGAACCCCACCCGTGGTATGGTTTGGTTTACATGGTATAATGATTGCTGAGTGTCATGTTCAGGGGTTTAAGTTGTTCCATGTAGATAGATATAATGGGAAAGGGGGGTGGAGTTGCATTATATGTACGATAAAATATAAATTGCTGCATAAAAACAGGCATAAAAATAGATGGATCATTAACAGAATCTGTTTGGGTAGTTTCTAAAAGGTCAAGAAAAATTGATTCTAGGTGTAATATACCGACCTCCAGGCTTGGATCATGATAGAGGGAGACTTCTTTGGGACGAAATTGTTAGGGCTTCTAGACACAATAACGTAGTGATAGTAGGGGATTTTAACTTTAGTCAAATTGACTGGACCTCTTTGACCGGTAATCTGGAGTCCAGTGACTTTATGGAAGTAGTTCAGGACTGTTTTCTGAAGCAGTGTGTGACGGAGCCTACCAGAGGTAATAATTTGCTCGACCTAGTCTTGTCAAATAAAGAAACCCTTGTAAATAATCTGGAGATCACTGAAGAGCTTGGCGCAAGTGATCACAAATCCATTACTTTTAATATTACCTGGGAATACGAGAATAGGGATAATACGGTAAAAGTTCCTGATTTTCGTTCTGCCGATTATATTGGACTTAGAGAACACCTGTCTAATCTCGACTGGGGTAATCTAGCTAACGATTACGATGGGATCTGCGTTTATGATTTTTTTCTTAATAATGTACAACGTGCACAGAGTATATTTATTCCCCAGAGAGAATTTAGGTCAATTAATAACGATCCCAAATGGACTAACAGGAGGCTAAAACATCTATTAGGGGAGAAAAGAGGAATTTATAGGCGCATCAAAAGAGGAGATGTTAATCTTATTGACCAATATGTTCAGTTGAAAAGAGAAGTAAAAAAGGGGATTAGAAAGGCTAAACGTGACTATGAGATTAAGGTTGCTAATGAATCAAAGACTAATCCAAAAGGGTTCTTTCAAGTGTATAGGACGAAGGTGAGGGAAAAGGTAGGACCTCTGAAAATTGGGAATGGACAGCTGACGGATAACGAACTGGAAATGTGTTCTCTATTTAATGGCTATTTTTTGTCAGTCTTTACACAAGAAGACGTAAATGAGATTCCAGAAATTAACAATTATTCAGTTCCTGAAGAATTCAAATTAACTAATATTACTGTCACGAGGGACATGGTTATCAAACAGATAGATAAACTGAAGCAAAATAAGTCCCCTTGACCCGACGAGTTGTTTTTCAGGGTACTTAAAGAATGCAAGATGGAAATTAGTCAGCCATTAACGAATGTGTTTAATACGTCCATCCTAACTGGTGTTGTGCCAGAGATGTGGAAGATAACTAATGTAGTTCCTATATTCAAATCAGGGGATAAGTCAATTCCAT
Organism: Cherax destructor; assembly: GCA_009830355.1. Classification (NCBI taxonomy): domain Eukaryota; kingdom Metazoa; phylum Arthropoda; class Malacostraca; order Decapoda; family Parastacidae; genus Cherax; species Cherax destructor. The sequence continues at coordinate 17,147 of WNWK01033918.1, read as the reverse complement.
CAAATTACCGTCCAATAAGCCTCACGTCTATAGTAGGCAAATTATTAGAATCAAATATAGCTGATATTATTAGAAGTCACTTTGAAGAACATAATTTGATTAATGAATCTCAGCATGGGTTTACGAGAGGTCGTTCCTGCCTTACAAATTTACTGACGTTTTTCAATAAACAGGCCTGCTGCAGTGTTCCTCCTTTCTTATGTTCTTATATTCTGGAAACAGCAATATGACAGCTGCACACAGCAGTCTTTTAATTTCATTAAAGGCCTCTTTTCTGGTAAGGGAGGTTACAAGGGCCACAATATCAGAGAAATTATTGCAGAACAGTCTATAAAATCCTTTTATCTCAACAATCCTTTGAAGGGAATTTTTATCTTCAGATTTGTTCCGATTCCATGACCTAAAAATGTTATTGTTGATTGGTTGATTGGCGAAATGATGTCTTGCTGAAGTTTACCATTAACTAGTGTTGTCTTAAACTCTAACAAATAACTTCAAATCGGGAAATATGCTCATTTCAAGTATCACAAACCACAATTAAATTGTCCAGGTAAGCCTCAGTGCCTACTAGCACTTTTATAACATGATGAATCTTCTGGAAAGTGCCAGTGAGTTCCTAATGCCCAACGGGGTCAGGGTATATTGATAATGTTTTCCTGGAATCACAAACGCAGAGAATTCCTTGTCCTTGTCAGTTGGCCTTCTCTGTTAAGGGAACTTAACAGAGACAAAATTGACCATATCCACGAAATCCATTATATCGCCCATACAGGGCAGAGGGTAAGCATTTGGCACTGTGACTTAAGAACATAAGAACATAAGAAAGAAGGAACACTGCAGCAGGCCTACTGGCCCATGAGGCAAGTCCAAGTCTCTCACCGGCTTAAGCCAATGCCCCGACCCAGCCAGGTCAGGTTTCATTCACTTAAGGAAGGAGCACGGCATCTGACCTAGTAGCACAAACTAGTCAGGTCCCACTCACACCCACCCGCACCCACTCATATATTTATCTAGCCTATTTTTAAAACTACACAACGTTTTAGCCTCTATAACTGTACTCGGGAGTTTGTTCCACTTATCGACAACTCTATTACCAAACCAATGCTTTCCTATATCCCTTCTGAATCTGAATTTATCCAACCTAAAGCCATTGCTTCGAGTCCTGTCAATACAAGATATTTTTAGCACGCTATTTACATCCCCTTTATTTATTCCTGTTTTCCATTTATACACCTCAATCATATCCCCCCTAATTCTACGCCTTTCTAGAGAGTGCAGATTCAGGGCCCTCAGTCTATCCTCATAGGGAAGATTTCTGATACATGGAATCAACTTAGTCATCCTCCTTTGTACGTTTTCCAGAGCATTTATATCCATTCTGTAATACGGTGACCAAAACTGTGCAGCATAATCTAGATGAGGCCTAACCAAGGATATATAGAGTTGAAGAACAACCTGAGTACTCCTATTATTTATGCTTCTTGATATGAAGCCAAGGATTCTGTTTGCTTTATTGCGAACACTTATGCACTGCTGTCTTGGTTTTAGATTACTGCTAACCAGAACTCCTAAATCCTTTTCGCAATCAGTAGTATTAAGATCTACATTATTTAGTTTATATGTGGCATGGTTATTGTCCTGTCCAATATTTAGAACTTTGCATTTATCTATATTAAACTGCATCTGCCACTTCTCCGACCACTGCATCAGTCTATTCAAATCTTCCTGGAGTGCTCTAATGTCCTCATTTGAATGAATTGGACGGCCTATTTTGGTGTCATCGGCAAACTTGCTTATATCGCTATTTATTCCCTCATCTATATCGTTTATGTAGATTGTGAAGAACAAGGGGCCCAATACTGACCCCTGTGGAACACCACTTGTGACGCTTCCCCACTCTGATTTCTCCCCATTTATGCAAACTCTCTGCTGCCTATTTGTCAACCATGCCTCTATCCAGGAAAAAAATTCTCCTCCTATTCCGTGTGCCTTAATTTTCCTCAATAGTCTCTGATGTGGGACTCTATCAAAAGCCTTACTGAAGTCCATATACACAATATCATATTCATTACCATGATCTACCTCCTCAAATACCTTAGTGAAAAAAGTTAATAAATTTGTAAGGCAGGAACGCCCTTTTGTAAAACCGTGCTGAGATTCGTTGATTAATTTATGCTTTTCAAGATGGCTGCGAATTGCCTCGGCAATTATTGATTCCATAAATTTTCCCACTATGGAGGTTAGGCTTATTGGTCTATAGTTCGAAGCTAAGGACCTGTCTCCTGCTTTGAAAATAGGTATTACATTTGCAATTTTCCACTTATCTGGCACCATGCAAGTTTGCAGTGATATGTTGAAAAGATTAGCCATAGGTTTGCTAAGCTCCTCTTTACATTCCTTTAGAACCCTTGCATACAGTTCATCAGGGCCTGGGGATTTGTTAGGTTTTAATTTATCTATTTGTCTAAGGACCATGTCACTTGTGACCCTGATCGTGCATAGTTTACTATCGTCCTGGTCTACATAATTTATTATTTCTGGAATATCGCTAGTATCTTCCTGTGTAAAAACTGAGAGGAAGTAAGTGTTAAAATTCTACACATTTCCTTATCACTGAAGATGAGCTGACCTGAGTAACTTTTGAGTGGGCCTATCTTGTCCCTAATCTTACTTCTGTATACCTGAAAATCCTTTTGTGTTAGTTTTCGATTCTCTTGCAACTTTAACCTCATAGTCTCTTTTTGCTTTTCTTATTCCCTTTTTATTTCTCTCTTTAACTGAATATATTGATTACTTAATTGCCCCTCTCCTCTTTTGATTCGCCTATATATGCCTCTCTTTTGACCAATGAGATGTTTTAATCTATTGTTCATCCATTTAGGATCATTTTTGTTTGATCTGATTTCCTATTAGGAACATAAGTTGTCTGAGCAGCTAGAACTATTCTCTGGAAAACGTCATATTGGCAATCACCACCTACCTGGCCCACTGTCAGGTCATTCCAGTTCAGCCCACCCAGGTAATTTTCAGTCCTATGAAATCAGCCAGGCGGAAGTCAGGGACAGAGACTTGATTGTCATTATTAGGTAATTACATGATATATTAAAACTGAGTGATTTGTGATCACTCTTCCCAAGCTCATCATTAACCTCAAGATTATTAATTAGCGATTCCCTGCTGGCAAGAACCAAGTCTAGCAGGTTATTTCCTCTAGTTGGTTCTGTCACCAACTGTTTCAAAAAACAATCCTGAATCGTATCAAGAAAGTCACTTGACTCTAAATTTCCTGTCAAATTGCTCCAGTCAACTTGTCTAAAGTTGAAATCTCCCATTAGCACAACATTTTCATATGCAGATGCCTTACGAATTTCATCCCATAGAAGTTTACTGCACTCCCTATCAAGATTTGGGGGCCTGTAAATCACACCCAAGATAAGTTTTACACGGCCTTCAAGAAGCTGTAACCAAACAGATTCAGTGGCTGACGCTTCTAATTTTATATCTTGTCTAACACAACAATTTAAATTGTCTCTGACATACATCGCTAAATAACAAAAAAGGCACAATACCGTGACTGGAACAATACACACACAACCCGCACATATAAAAGAGAGGAGCTTACGACGACGTTTCGGCCCGACTTGGACCATTTACAAAGTCACACTACCCTTCCCATTTCATAGACTCTGCTTTCTCTCGTGCTAAACGGACTTTCTTCTCTCCTAAACCCTCTACTCCTGAGAACTCTCCAGTCCTCTGCCTTCCCTACATCTCTGGTCTCTCTAATCTCAGCAACTCTCTCCGTTCCTTAGACATCAAACTTACCTTTCGCCAAACTAACACTCTTCGCACTAATCTAGTTCATACCTCCCCTACCTCCACAGATTCTCCTGGTGTCTACTCTATTTCTTGCTCCTCCTGTCCTCTTCAGTACTTCGGAGAAACTGGCCGATCTCTTTCTGACAGACTCAGGGAGCACAAAAATAGTGTTAGGCTTGCCGACACTAATAATGCTCTTTTCTGTCATGTCAGAGATCACAGTCATCCCATTGATTGGTCTTCTGCTAAAACTGTCTACCCTACGTCTAACTTTCATAGTCGCCGCCTGGTTGAATCCTCCCTTATACACAACTTTCCCTGTATGAATCTTAGCCCTGGCTTTGTCTCTGTTGATGCTTTCCTCTCTCATTACATTGTTAAATGCTCTAAACTTCAGAACACCCGTGACTTAACCTGATTCCTTCCCTGTCTTATCTTCCCCCTTCTCCTTTTTTCTCCTTGGGTTTTCCTTTCTTTCTGTTCTTTCTTTTGCCTTGTATTTTCCTTCATTTTTTCGCTTTTCTTCCCTCTCGTACCCCCCTTGCGGGCCGCTAGCCTCATAGCAGTGCTCCTTCCCATATGACTGTCTACTCTACTACCTTTACTACTACCTTTACTACTACCACTACTACCACTACTCCTACATTTCCCCACTCTCTTGTACCCTCCCCTGTCTGCCTGCCTATAAATACCCTTCCTCTGTCTCTGTGTGTTAGTGTGACTTTGTAAATGGTCCAAGTCGGGCCGAAACGTCGTCGTAAGCTCCTCTCTTTTATATGTGCGGGTTGTGTGTGTATACATCGCTACTCCACCACCCTTCCTGTTGACCCTATCAATGTGGAATAATTTATTGCCTTGTATGTGACATTCAGAAGGAAACTCTCTATCTTTCAGATTGAGCCAGGTCTCTGTTATAGCAATAATATCTATGTTTCCTGCACTTGCAAATAATCTTAACTCATCTACCTTATTTTTTACACTCCTGCTATTAGTATAGTAAACCTTAAGGGAGCTAGTCTCTTGTTTCCCTCTACTGTGTCCCTTTGTTTGCTGACCTGATCCATTGTCTTTATTTGTAAATTTATGATGAATTTTTTTTATAAATTTACTGTTTTCAGCCCTAGTGTTGCAAACTGACTGTTTCCCACATACACCCATACCTCTATCCTCTATCAGTTTAAAATCCAAGGCATGTCAGCAATGGCCCTCTCAATTGAGTTGGCAAGTGCTTCCACCCCTGTCCCAGGGAGATGTACCCCATCCCTTGCATACATATCATGTTTGCCATAAAAGTTGTCCCAGTTGTCAATGAATGGGACTGCCAGTTCCTTGCAGTATCTGTCTAGCCAGCAATTTACACCAATTGCCCTAGACAACCATTCATTTCCCACTCTCCTTCTAGGCAAGATGCTACATATAATTGGGACCCCTCCCTTAGACTTGATTAGCTCTATAGCAGACCTGTACTTATCCAGCAGCTCTTCTCTCCTACCCTTCCCAATATCATTTCCACCAGCACTGAGACAGATGATGGGCTTGTTCCCATTACCTGACATGATATTATCCAACCTGTTGACTATGTCACCAACACCAGCTCCAGGGAAGCACACCCTCTCTCTCACCTTCTTATTCCTATTATAGAAAGCACGGTCCATATATCTTACCTGTGAGTCACCTACCACAAGAATTCTCTTACCTCTATTAGCAGGGGAAGTAGTACCTTTACCTTCACTGCCCACTGAAGTACACTCATCCTGAATAACAGAGAAGCTATTTCCTACCTTCAAATCTTCTCTCTTAACTTTCCTTATTTTGATGTTCCTGCCATTACTGGGTACCACTCGCCACTCACTAACCACTGAAGTACACTCGTCCTGGAGAACAGAGAATCGATTTCCTACCTTCACATCTTCTCTGTTAACCTTCTTTATCTTCCTTCTTCCTGAATTGTGAACCACTTGCCACTTAAAGCGGCTGCCACTTTCACTGTTGGTAACCATTTCCTCCTTACCAGCACCAACCATCTCACACTCACTCCCACACCCATCAGTTTTTTTTTCCACAAGGATGCAAGGCGAGGCCCACGGACTTTGAAGACTGTTCCTCCAACCCACGTTCTAGTAGAAAATTTACTTATTGATGAAATAGCATCTGCTTTTCTGGGTTAGCTGTGTAGGGAGACAGGAGTCAGGATCGTAGTCAGAGTCTGTACATACAGAAGTTTGTACGTCTGTACGAGCAGTCGAGTCAAAGAATTGTCTAAACTGATTAATGTTGTAGATTTTTACCCATTTCAAGTTTGTTGGGTGGCGCTACAATATAATTAAGATCTGATTTTTTTACAACACCTGCATATGGCCAGCAAATCTTGCCTTTAAGGTGTGACCAGGTTCCAGTTCCTGGATCAACACTTTTTCTCCCTTCTTAAACAAATGGAATTTCGATGCCTTGCCATACCTCTGTTCACAGACGGGGGAGCGGGGCCATTGACCCCCGAAACCATCTCCATGTATACTCCAGGTAATTGCATGGTGTCTTGGACTTTCGGTTGCTTTTGGATCGTATGGAGTCTTCATAGAATCTCCTCCCAGCCATTCATTCTCAAGGACCATACATCAATTTGAACAGACTGTACACAGAGGTAAAACAAAATCCCAGTCTGTAGGAAAATGCAATCAATGGTTTTCAAAGTTTGGCAGAACCTTTCCAATGCTTCTTGAAATTGAGACTGATATGGAGAGGAAAGGTTTTACTTAATGTCTAATCAGCTCAACACTTCTCTAATTACTTTAGCAGAAAAGTTGGTATCTTGATCACTATGTCTGTAGAATTCCTACTTTGGATATAAATCTAACGAGGGATTTAAAAATTGCCTAAATATTAATACTACTTATGAACACTGCCTCAGGATACCTGGTCATTTTATTAAAAATCGTGAAAATATATTAATAACCTGATTGGGCCTTACGTAAAAGTCTCATCAGCTGGTATGGGACAATGTGGCGCAGGTTTGATGTAATGTTCGGGTTTTTCTACTTGCTGACATTCATGGCAGGACTTTATGTAGCTTCGGACATCTCATTTTAAATGTGGCTAATCAGAATGTTTACTATTATAACAGACAGTCTTAGTTGCAGTCAAATGTCCTCCATGGATAAATTATGGGCTACCCTTAAAACCTGGGACTTAAACTTTTTGGGCACAACTAACCTATCAGTTGTTGATATTCCCCTTACCTCCTCACCAGTAGGTTTGCATATTAAAGTACACAGGGTCTTCTTCAGACACCTCCAATTATACAGTTCTTCCTTGAACATCGGTCTGTTCAGCATAGAGTCGGAAGCATCTGGTAATCCTTCTTCCCAGGAACAGGAAGGCTTGGCGAGGGCGCTTTCACTTTATTTTCGAGGTCTCGGGAAACGATTAGCTGTAAAGGTATCTGCTAACTTGGCCGCTTCCATGGCATTTACGAGCGAATTATCTATATCGGCCCTCACCTCCTGACCAACAGACTCAAGAAGATTGTCGACAAGAATGATTTGCACCAACTCGCTAAAGTTAGAAACACCAATTGCCTTATACTTTAACTCTCGTCGACAAATGGCAGGTATACATTGATATGCACATAACACTGTAGCCTTCACAACGCTGTAATTAGAGAAACCATGAAAACCAGAAGTGCTTTACCATACAACGCCGTATGAACAAGTGCTGCCCGATGCTCGAATGACCATTGCAGAGCTCGAGTCTGGTTTTCGAACGATTTGAAAACAAGAACACCGACTTCGTATATTAAAATTATTATAACAAGTATGACAGCATCATCTCATCTTCTCTCTGTCATATTCTTCCTTTGGAAAAGAATGCTGTTCTCTAGTAAGCTCAAATGTAATTTTCGCCAATTCAAGAGCCAACAAAGCAGATTGACCCTGATCTAGACCTGGTCCACCATTCCTTTGTGTACCTGGGGAAGAGATAGTATGGTCAGTACCATTACGAGCAAGACACCGAAAAGGGAAGAAGACTAACACGAGCTCTTGAAGTAGCTGATACATCAAAGTGAAACGCCATACTGTATGATTCTGACCTTAGTTTATTACATACAACTCACTATGCTGTGCAACTTTTAAAGTACGTCGATGCTCAATGCTAAATTAACTAGCGTTCAGCTAGCAGTGCTGTAGAGATAGTTTATGCAAGTTTTGCTAAGCATATGCCGTCAGCAAACACCTAACACACGCAGGCGGCATTATAACAAGCACTGTCCTGTATCAATGTCCTCAACATAGAGCAGCTGTAACAAATAGTAACGTAAGCTAACCAGCAATGTTAGGAAGTAGCACAATCCAATGCAGAGAAACAATGGGTTCAGGACAGGCACCCCATAATATGAACACAGGAAGCAATTCAAGGCCTCTTACACCTGACCATATTCAAAGTCAGTAATACAGCGATCAACATGGCAATAAAAGGGTAAGACAACCAAAGAATGATTAGTTTTTCTTGACTCGTATATTCCTTCACCAGTGTGTATATTTTTTACACAGTTAGGTTAGCAGTATAATGATAAAACAGAGGACAGAGTCTCTCATAGGAGTGAACTGGACCAACACAAGTGAGTGCCTCTTCAGGCAGGCAGGCACCATCTTGGCTGAGGAGCTGGTTCTCACTTTATAGGTGGGTTGAACTGGACAAATAATACAGTAGTGGGACTTCAGAACTGCTATCCTCTGAACTTCCAATTTGCTGGTCGGGAGGACATGTGTGGCATGTTACGAGTATATTACAATTTACTGGACGTATGTCACACTGCCATATAGGCTGCCTCCCGACCAGCGAACCAGTACCCCGGTTCATTGGCCAGTCACAGAGAAGCCCACCAAAGCTGAAGCAACGTGGGTCACTTGTGCTAAGTGAACTGACACTTGTCTGGGCTGCTGGTTCAGCACGGTGCACTCTCTCTGGCTTCTGCTTTTGCCATCTTTGTCACCTTGGTGTACACTAAATATTCCACCACTGTACATAGTGTACATACGTCTACATACTTTTAAAAACTGGCACTTTGTATCTGGTGAAGGAAAATACAAGTCATATACTATTGTCGAGTTTGTTTAATCCAGTCTGAGGAATGAGAGGTATTTAAAAATTATCAAAGAATATGAGGGGTAAATGTAGTTTATTGGGGGATAAGTCCAATTTAGCGTTCTTCCTTTAAGAGAATAAAAAATTAAATTCTATGTATTTTTTTCGTTTTTTTTTGGAAATGGAAACAAATATCGTTTTAAGTCATTAGTAAACATCTCAATAATTTATTCTAAACATTTTCACGGACAAGGACTATAAACCTTGAGGTAGTTATATAGCATTCGACTCGAGTTTTAAGCACAAATTACAGTTATTCTAAAATTATTATTTTATAATTTTTTTCCACGATATTAAATGCTGATTCATAAAATATGAGCCTTTATCTTTTCAGAAGTGGATAATAGCTGGGTGTCCCACATACTTCAGATTCGGTGCATTCCAGTTCTTGGCTGCATTTCTGACGACAGTGCTACGTAAAGCGTCTCAGGTGTGTTGCAGGCCGCTTCATCACCTCAGCTGGAGCGTCCACCTTACTGACCTTCCTCCTGCGGACATACCTGACCTGCTTCCAAACACTGATGAAGACGATCTGGAATCTTTGGATGAGATCAACCCACAAGGCATTAAAGATGACACAAAGCTGTCAGAACCCAGAACAGAGCATGGCAAAAGCACCAAGGCTGATGATCAGCTGTCGTGTGAGGCAGACTCTTTACAAGAATCTCAAGAGGAAGTTATCGGCTTGAACACTAAAGACTCCATAATGAAGTGGCATGACCTTGGCCGGTCTGGACTGTCTGTCTCGGGAATTTGGCTCGTTGGTGCTTCCTGGAACTCAGCTAGGTAATTATTATATTTCACGGGTGAGTGTTAAACTAGTAAGGGTCATACGACGCTTTGGGGAAATGGGAATCAGTCACGATTTTATCCAGATTTTATCCAAGTAGAGAGAAGGTAGGTCCAATTCTTTGATTTACAATCCGTCACAAGCATCAAGATACCTTCATCGTGAATTACCAAATTGGGGTCACAACAGGGCGTACTTCTGAGGTACTGAATAATAATAATAATAATAATAATAATAATAATAATAATAATAATAATTTAAGAAGCAGTAATAATAATATTTTATTTTCAAAGAAGATACATTTAATATCAAGGTATATTACATAGAAATGCCCATATTTATCCAATGCATTTTATCTCTATACTGCTTAATATAGCTTTTCTCGTTTTTTTCCCAGCAATGAACTTGAGGAGCCATGGTCCCAAGAACTAATGGAACAGTTGCCTATACTGAACATGGTTCCTGTAGTTTGCCTGGACAATGGTTCATATACAGCTAGGAGACCTACATCATTGTGTACTACCGCTCGCTCATTCTCTCTTTCTCACCCACCAACTTCTGCAGTGGAGGACCCTAATGATGAAGACAATCTAAAACAAACTGATTCTGCACGAGCTACTGATGTTGCACCAACACTTGCAACAACGGCACGTGATGTTCCAGGAAGCTCGGATGTACAACATTCTGCTAATTTGTCAGATGATTTGCTAAAACAGAGTGATCATCTTTCTCTAGATAGCTATTATGGAGATGAAATGCCAACAAGTATCAGAAGTGAAATGCCGTCCACAACAAGGTCGAAATACTATGATTGTCCCGTGTATGAAGGAGGACCTGACAGCAGTCCCAGACCACCGGTTCTAACTATTTCTCTTCCAGCAGGTCCAAAAGGACCAAATTACTGGGTACAAAGACGAGTAGCAATGTACTTAAGCAATCACTAAATAAACTGTCAAAATATATTTATGCATAACAAAGACAACCATTTAATAAAAGTAAATTTAAGTGTAACATTTTCTTGTTTGGTTGGAAGACATTTTGGTATAATAGATGATTTGTTGTATATATTTCATAGGGTAACAGCTAGGCCTGTAGGAAATGAAGGTTTCACTGTGTAGGCTCTTTAAGAGACGCTTTCTGCAAGAAGTTGGACCAGTCCTCTTCATTTTTAGATCTAACCTGATTGTTTCTTTTTTCGCAGTGCTCTATGAGCAGAATGTCAAACAACACCTTGGGGCACTTTACTAAATCGCGCTAAAGCAGCTGTGCACAATGAAACTAGTGGCATATATTTTAGGTCTGTAGGTCCCATACTAGTTTAGTGTTCGCTTGTAATAATAAAATGTGTCCTGTATAAAGTAGTGTTTTTCTACCATATTTGTCGGTAATAACTGCCATTCTATTTATCTCAGTGGTGATCTGTATTTAGCTCAGTGGTCAGTGGTGACCTGTACTTAGCTCAGTGATGATCTGCGACGACGTGTCTAGTGTACTGTCTGTGAATATGAACCAAGATGTCCTCCATTGAACAACTTTATCAGCAGCTTAAGAAGGAGCTTAGGGTGGCTAAGATCGGGATATGGCGATTGATGGAGGAAAACAAGAGGATTCATAGTAATCCTTCTGCTGTGAGTCCTCAGGTCAGGAGGGAAGCCTGGACAGTGGCCGAGCAACATGGGACGAAGCTGAGGATCAAGAAGAAATAAAGAATACTGTGGAAACTTCAAACCCATTTTCTGTACTACCTGACGGATGTGGGTTGTGTACTGGGAACGTCACAATGAGCACAAAGGAAGCATTGGCATATGAGGTTGAGTTGACATCCCTTAAAACCCCAGTGAAGACCATTCCAATGAACGTCATCTCAACAAAGACCATCGAGAACGTCACGACAAATTCCGCCATTGAAGGTAAGAACGTTGTTTTAGCTGGGGACAGTCAGGCTAAGTTCATGGATAAGGCGAGATAGGAAGAGGAAGCAGAAGGTATGTTTTCCTGGGGCTGGGATGGAGGATATTGTTAGCCATCTAGACGACATCATGAAAGGTAATGGGAGCAATCCTATTATTTATCTGCCTCAGTGCGGGAGGCAACGATGTCAGCAGGCATAGGATTGAGGACCTGATTAGCAGGTATAGGACAGCAATAGAGATAATTAGGAAGAAGGGTGGGAACCCTGTGATATGTGGCATTTTGCCGAGGAGAGGAGTTGGAAATGAATGGTTGTCCAGGGCAATTGGTGTCAATTGCTGGCTGGACAAATATTGTAAGGAAAATGCAATAACATTCATAGACAACTGGGACCTCTTCTATGGCAGAAATGACATGTATGCCAGGGATGAGGTTCACTTATCTAGGTTTGGGGTGGGGACTCTGGCCAGTGCAGATGAGGGAACTGTTAGGTCTTTAAACTAGGAATAGTTAGTGCTATGGGTTTTTGTGGGAAAGCAATGAATTCTCAGTGTAGTGATAGTGTGAGTTTTAGGAAAACCAGTTATAGGCAGAATGAGGTAGAGGGAGGGTTTCTAAATTTATATTATGCTAATAGTCGTAGTGCTAGGAATATAATGGACGAATTGAGATTAGTTGCAAGTGCGGGTAAAATTGAGGTATTTGCAATAACTTAGACGTGGTTTAATATGAAAAATCGGGACATGCCAGCTGAATGTCACATTCAGGGTGTTAAATTGTTCCAAGTAGACAGAACTATCGGGAAGGGGGCTGAGGTGACACTGTATGTCCGAGATCACTTGAATTGTTGCATAAAAACGGGTATAAAGTCTGAAATAAGACATACTGAGTTTGTCTGGGTAGAATTTTCAGAGGGGCACGAAAAAATTATTTTAGGCGTGATATACCATCCCCCAAACTTGGATAGAGACCGAGGAAGACTATTGTAGGAGGAAATTGTTAGGGCCACAAGGCACGATAAAGTAGTAATTCTAGAGGACTTTAACTTTAATCATATTGATTGGGATTCATTGACTGGAAATTTAGAGTCTAACGACTTCTTAGAGGTAGTTCAGGATTGTTTTTTGAAGCAGTTTGTTACAGAACCTACAAGGGGAAATAACCTGCTTCACTTGGTTCTGGCAAATAAAGAAACTCTTGTTAATAATTTAGAAATTACAGAGGAACTTAGCGCAAGCTAAGTTACTGAGGGATAACTCAGTAACCGTCCCAGATTTTTGCTTAGCAGATTATAATGGGCTTAAAGAACACCTAACATCTGTGGACTGGGATAACGAAGAGAGCCATCAATATGACATCTTTCTAAACACTATACATGCTGCCCAAAGGACGTTTATTCTGCACAAAGAAATAAGATCGATTAGAAATGACCCGAAATGGATGAATAATAAGCTCAAACATGTGCAACACTTGAGTATCGTTAATGAGGAAACGTTTCGTCACACAGTGGCTTCATCAGTCCATACAAAGGAGAATGGTGAAGAACAGAAGGAGTTTGAGGTAATCAGTCCCTCAGCCTTGAGTCTATGTAATCAGTCCATCAATCTTGAAAAGAATACAGCATATGTGCGAAGTGTCTTATATTATGTAGGCAGGTGAGGTGCAGCAGTCGTAGGTGGTATCACATTTGACAAATATGGAAGTAAAGGTGAGGCAAGTGAAGAATAAGCCACTTCTTCGCACATATGCTGTATTCTTTTAAAGATTGATGGACTGATTACATCGACTCAAGGCTGAGGGACTGATTACCTCAAACTCCTCCTGTTCTTCACCATACGATCCCCTTCGGGGAGGGAAACTTATCTCCACGATGTTCTACTCAAATCGTGCGAAGCTCAGGCCCAGCAGTGACCTGGAGAGGGTTTCGGGAATCAACGCCCCAGCCGTTCGGTCTGAGACCAGGCCACGTGGTGAATCAACCAGGCTGTTCCTGCTGGCAGCACGTTGTGAGGGAAAAGTCCATAGATGGGAGTAATGAAAGTGTGAATATCTGTATGGTGATAGTTGTGTGGTAGTCTGCTTGTTCAGGTAGGGTGAGTATCTAGCTTCCGCTATCCCCCCTCCTTTCTCCACCTGGTGAGAGGTGAAGTGCGAGGCTCCGGCCAAGGGATTTGCCACTTGACTGACCGCCCCCAACACATTGTAAGTATACACAGCTGCTCCTGCCTTAATGTATTTTATGTAAGAGCTTCACTCTTAGATTACTTTTTGAGATATAATTATGCTCTGCCCTGTCTTGCCTTAACGTAAAGTAATTTGTTTAAGTCTCACCATTTCTTTTAAATAACTTATGCCTACCATGTGAGTGATTATTAGAGTGGTGAGTAATTGTCTTTTTTATTTCTTTACAGCCTTCTGGGCCAGCTAGGGTCATCTGGCACAAAGCAGAGTGTCTGATGGGGCACGAGATATTTATTTGCTGTCTTACAACTCATAAGAACATAAGAAAGAAGGAACACTGCAGCAGGCCTACTGGCCCATGTGAGGAAAGTCCAAGTCTCCAACCAGCTTAAGCCAATGCCCCGACCCAGCCACGTCAGGTTACATTCACTTAAGGAGCACTGCATCCGACCTAGTAGCACAAGCAAATCAGGTCCAACTCACACCCACCCACACCCACTCATGTATTTATCTAACCTATTTTTTAAAACTACACAACGTCTTAGTTTCTATGACGGTACTCGGGAGTTTGTTCCACTCATCCACAACTCTATTAGCAAACCAGTGCTTTCCTATATCCTTCCTGAATCTGAACTTTTCCAACTTGAAACCATTGCTGCGAGTCCTGTCTTGGCTGGATATTTTCAGCACACTATTTACATCCCCTTTGTTTATTCCTGTTTTCCATTTATACACCTCAATCATATCCCCCTAATTCTACGCCTTTCTAGAGAGTGCAGATTCAGGGCCCTCAGTCTATCCTCATAGGGAAGATTTCTGATGCATGGGATCAACTTTGTCTTCCTCCTCTGTACGTTTTCCAGAGCATTTATATCCATTCTGTAATACGGTGACCAGAACTGTGCAACATAATCTAAATGAGGCCTAACCAAAGATATATAGAGCTGAAGAACAACCTGAGGACTTCTATTATTTATACTTCTAGATATGAAACCAAGGATTCTGTTAGCTTTATTGCGAACACTTATGCACTGTTGTCTTGGTTTAAGATTACTACTAACCAGAACTCCTAAATCCTTCTCGCAATCACAAGTAATAAGATCTACATTATTCAGTTTATATGTGGCATGGTTATTGCCCTGACCAACATTTAGAACTTTGCATTTGTCTACATTAAACTGCATCTGCCACTTCTACGACCACTGCATCACTCTATTAAAATCATCCTGGAGTGCTCTAATGTCCTCATTAGAATGAATTGGACGGCCTATTTTTGTTTCATCAGAAAATTTGCTTATGTTGCTATTTATTCCCTCATCTATGTCGTTTATGTAAATTGTAAACAACAGGGGGCCCAAAACTGACCCCTGTGGAACACCGCTTGAGACGTGCCCCCACTCTGATTTCTCTTTATTTATGCAAACTCTCTGCCGCCTATTTGTCAACCATGCCTCTACCCAGGAAAAAATTTCACCTCTTATTCCGTGTGCCTTAAGTTTCCTCAGTAGCCTCTGATGTGGAACTTTATCGAAAACCTTACTGAAGTCCATATACACAATATCATATTCATTACCATGATCTACCTCCTCAAACACCTTAGTGAAAAAAGTTAGTAAATTCGTAAGACAGGAACGCCCCTTAGTAAAACCGTGTTGAGATTCATTAATCAATTTATGCTTTTCAAGATGGCTACGAATTGCCTCGGCAATTATTGATTCCATAAATCTACCAACTATGGAGGTAAGGCTTATTGGTCTATAGTTCGAAGCTAAGGACCTGTCACCTGCCTTGTAAATAGGTATTACATTTGCCCTTTTCCACTTGTCTGGCACTATGCCAGTTTGTAGTGATATATTGAAAAGATATGGCAGAGGTTTGCTAAGTTCCTCTTTACATTCCTTTAAAACTCTTGCAAACAGTTCATCAGGGCCTGGGGATTTGTTAGGTTTTAATTTCTCTATTTGTCTGAGGACCAAGTCACTAGTTACCCCAATCGAGCATAGTCTATTATCTTCATGTTCAACATAATTTATTATTTCTGGTATTCCACTAGTATCTTCCTGAGTAAAAACTAAGAGGAAGTAAGTATTGAAAATTTCACACATATCCATATCACTGTCCGTGATCTGTTCTGAGTTACTCTTAAGTGGGCCTATCTTGTCCCTAATCTTACTTCTGTATCCCTGAAAGAACCCTTTTGGGTTAGTCTTCGAATCCCTTGAGACCTTAGCCTCATAATCCCTTTTTGCTTTTCTTATTCCTTTTTTTATTTCTCTTGTGGAGAAAATTCTCCAAAGGAGGGGGGTATGCGCCCTTACTACCCTTGGTAAGGGCCCTTACCCTTTCCACCCTTAGGAAAGGGCCAGAGGAGGCGCGTCTGGCTGCATAAACAATTTAATTAATGCCAGATGTACTGTCAACAGTGTGTCAAGAATTGTGCTGACCACAGCATCACGAGGCACCGCGTGGCGCCACATGGTTGCACGAGACTGCAAAAGAGCAGCACAAGCGGGCAGATTGAATTTGGCCACCGCAAGAACGGGTCATACGACTCTAGTAGTCATGCGACGCGAGGCGACGTAAATCAACATAAACATTACTCGTTCGCGTCCGTTATATCATTTAATCTCCACTAACGTCGGGAAATAAGATAAGAACTCTGTTCCAGCGCGTTTAGTGATTAACATCAACATTGCAGTATATTCAGAAGTGTGCGCAGCTTCAGACTGCAAAAAGGAGAAACGTAGAGACAATCGCAAGTGAACTCCATCGAAACAAGACGGTGATTCTTCAGCGGCATTCTACAATCAAGACAGCATTTCCGCCGTATATGGTGGAGCCAACACCATCGCTCAAAGTTACACGAGCAAGGTAAGAATTGGATGTTCTTGTCAAGACAGGGAACTGCGCAGTTCTTGTATTCAAGAACCTTCAAATTTTTACCCACGACGGCGGTTATGCGTGGACTTTTTAGTCCAAAACAGTGAGTAAAACGCCTTTCAGTCCATCTAAGACTGAAATATGGACATACGCTCCTTTTGGGGCAATAATTATGTACTCATATGTGATATTTTTTCCATACAGCCCTGTGGAGAGTGTGGCAATATATGGATCCCCTGAGAAGGTGTTGGTGGTGGCTGCGACATCTTGGATTCATCAAGAAGATAAGTAACATACAGTCCACGTTATCGTTGAGTACCCATCCTCCACAAATGGTCCTTACGAACCGGAGGTTTGTTCATTACGAACCGGAAGTTTGGTCATTACGAATCGAACGTTGATCGTATTCGAACCAGGAGAGTGA